>QGOI01005591.1:0-15058 GCA_003313885.1 Boletus sp. MG55
CACCCCAACGCATGTGCTACTGTACCTATCTTGAGTATCTCTGTGATGTGACCTTGTCGCGCTCGACGTCGACGAGCTTGTTAGCGTTCACGATCTGGGTTCTGCAGTTGTCGACGCGCGCAGTGCAAGAGGCCGTCGAGTCTCGTGGAGAACTTTCCGAGGTTGACCTGGGTGTCGTGGATGAGCGCTTGAGCATGCGCATGGACGTCCCGGTCTTGTCCTGAGGTGCGATGGGCAGAATTTGTGAGGGCGAGCGAGTCATTCGACGTCGCATCTTTGCGCAGAAGATGCGCCCAGTCGGGCCAGGTTAGCAGCCATGGAAAGCGAAAGCGGAGAGGTCCAAGTTTTTATACGAGGAGAATGAGCATCATGTCACCCTCGAGAAGCGCGCGGGGCTCATAACCCCGAGGTCACTCGATCGAAACAAGTCGCTGCTATGTTTATTTTGTCTTCGTTTACTGCAGCCATTCCAAAGTTCAGGAAACTGGATCTCTCGTTATGTACATGATAAACATCCATTAGTCGCCCATCAAGCACTCCTTTCGCTGTAATTTATAATGTTAAGAGAACATGTCAATTAAATGTGGCGAAGGAGGCTTACTTAGCCCACAAGATAGGAAACATCGTCCTCCGCATCACCCAAAACCATATTCAATACCTGGTCAATGTCCCCAGCCACGGTCTGCCTGCCAGCCAGGAGCGCTGCTGCACGATCTTTAGTGCCATCGTTCCCTTCAGCGGGAAGCATTATGTAGGTGACATAAGAACTCGTACCTTCGACTACCGCGCTGTCGCGGGAAGAGATGTCGGCGCTGTCCGGGATAACTGCTGCTGCTGCAAGACTACAGTGGTATAACGCGAAAGCGAGAAGCGAGAATGTGATGCGCATGGTGATTGGGTACAGGATATTATGGTGCGTCTAAACGACAGATCCCACTGTGAGTGCTCAGAGTCTGAGAGCCAGTGAGAGGATGCTGGAAATGCGTCGCTGAGCCGGGTCGTTCAGTTTTTTATACACCCCCGGAAGCGAGCAAATGCCAGGCAGACTATACCATTTGACGACATAGTAGCTCAGTCTTGGCCCAGATCTGCAAAACACTTGTATAACGTTACCGATTGACGACACTTTCATAGGCCATTTGAGAGCTGTGATTGGAGGATGATCGCCACAAAAGGGAATTACTTAAGGGGCCTTACTTAAGGGTCCTTCCAAAAAAGAAACGGGCTCAGCCGGCGAAAGCCGATCAGTGCATTCCTCACGGCACGTACTCATTTGTGCCGCTTCCCCATTCACTTGTGAGAAGGCCCATCCGAGAAGTTCATCTATCCAAATCCTGTATCTTATGAAACACTTGGGTTCTACCTCAGAGCTCGAGATCCCTCCCGCAATCCACCACTCGCATCCCGCGCATGTAGCTACCGGTCAACGTGGTGGCCGCATCTAGGTTCGGATACCGTTACAATCTCCAGTCTTGCTATGTTTTCAACCTGAGTCGTCCGTCGTAGGAATATCGACGCATTTATTATCGCGAGTATCGTTATGATAACGGTACTACATAGTAATCACGAAACTTGAAGGTTAGCTGGAGAAGAAACGCCGCATCGGTTTGATCACCTCATGACGGCTAAAATATCAACACGATATCAACAGGGACCAGGCTTTGCCGTGATTCGATGTCATATCAGCATATCGGGGATAGATTCCACTTTGAGATCGCTAACGTGTTCATCAACCAATCATATGACTCGCTCGAGTTCGGGAGGGCAGCCGGTGTCATTCATTTTAACTGCTTCGCTGATACAGTCGACTCCCACATTTGAACAGATACATACCTGTCGGGATAGGCTGCAAGGTATGTGTTATTAGGGGTATGCAAGAGGTTGTTACATATATGCGAGAGAAAATGAAGTCGAGCATGCACTGCTGTAGATGGATCAAATACTAAATGATGTTTTACGGTAGTACGAGGACTATTTACGAGCAAAATAGTTAGTTATCTTGTCGTCCTTCATGCCCCTCATCTCGGTGGTGCATGTCCTTTGTCCAAACGACCCTAGCATGAATTTAAGCTTCCGAGAAAATGGGACATCCCAATCTCCTATGTATTCCTGCAACAACAAAGCAGCTCGAACAGCTTCGCTTCTTGTCAGACCTTGCCATACTACGGTTGCCACTGTGGCAGTGCTGCCACCTGGTTTGTTGTCACTGCTCGGCAGGTTCAACCTGTGGGGATCTTGATGACATTAACGACATACCCAAGGTGAAAGTGCGTCGGTAGCTTGCCAGGTTGAGACTACTTGAGAATCGGAACTGCCGCGATAACTTGAGTGACCTTAGTAGTACGGTGACTGCATAATTCACATACATTGCCGGAGTCCGTCCACCTTTTTGAGGGTGTGCTGATTTGTTGCTCCCTCAACTATGGAAGTTCCTCGTAAGTCATTATTCGTGCTCCCGGGTACGGTTCGGTCGGTCGGGTGACCCTCATTCCGAACATTGGCGAGGATGAACTAGTCGCAGTACTGCTCACGCGGAATCTACATTTGATAGCACGAATCCTCGCTCGCGAAGGCATGCTTGGAAGGGTGCAAATACATCCAAAAGCGAGACCGCCAGTTGGAGTTCAGATAGATCATCGGGCACCCGAGGCGACGCAATAACCGGGAACTGCAAGTGCGAGGGTCATGGTACTGCCTCTTGAATGCGCCGGAAGCACGATAGCCAGCTGGATCACATCAGTTGAGAGGGTTAATGGGACGGACTGTGAGAGACATCGAGGGAAAGAATCAGGAATATAAACCCGAGAGTGGATCGATTTTGCTAACGCCAAGTTTGACAGGGCAGGAGCACGACAAGGGTGGTTCAGAAGGCAACGTCGACTCAATACCTGGACTTTTACGAACACTTGACATTCTGTCTGTCCACATGCTTTCGGTAGTGCGAGAGGGCGCTATGGCGTGATTTGTTGCATCCTCCAACTCCCCTAGGGATTCTGTGGTTCACAGCGCATATCATGATAGACCAGTACTGTTGACACGGATTGCATACATACCGTAGCGCGATGGTGGCCAATGACTCTCAGCCGCGATCTCGCACCGAAAGGGGACGACCCCGGGGACACAACATCCCCGTACTGTGAAATGAAGTGAGCGCCCCACGATACGACCCTATATGTTATACCCCATCCAACTCACGAAGATATCGTACCATAATTGTTCCACGGTAATCATCAATTCTCGAAGTACCTCCCCAGAACCCAACACGTATTAGAATCTGAAGTGTCTCGGATCGGTACGGGCCCATCCAATTCGACATCGTTGTTGACTGACACAAGCTTATTCGAGGTTTTCCGCGCAAGGCAACCGCGCTGCACCGCAGTGTAAAACAGGCTGTTTCAGAGGTTGCGGACTTTGCCATTAGCGATCTTTGCGATCTGCGAAGAGCAGACAGATTGGTAATAACTGTATCGTTGTCAGCGTGCGGGGCAGAGGCTGAGGGACCGGTCGCCGCAGCCGGGTGGCATTTCCTCGTTTTGTTGATCATGCTCGTCGTGTTTAAGATGGGGGTTGGAGAGCGGGAGTGAGCGGGTGCATCCCGCGGGTGATGCCCAAACCCACACATGTCCTCGCCTTGCTCATACCCAGGGTCGAGATGGCAGCCACTCGCACGTCGTGCTGCTAGATGAGTCAGTTTGATAATTTTGAAGACAGGTATGCAGACCCACGGTCAGGACACTGCTGGTCTTCGATTCTAAACGGTCTCGTTCCTTACAGAGCTTGAATTGTTGGCCATCGTTAGTCACAGCAGGAAACAGAGATGCTGAAGGCAGCCGTGTATCCAAAAGCGATGATTATTGGGGACGAATATTGGTTCGGCCTTCGCCGAAGCAGTCCTTCCATATCTCCCACTTGCTGTGACATGGCAAGATCATCTGGCGCCAAACCCTTCTCTTCCACTTGCTGTGACCATGTCGCGCAATCCCGCAGACACACGCCGTGAAGAACTCAGAAAGCACATTCGCACCCTTACCAGCCTCCTTCATGGATTCGCAGTGCAGAAGTCGCCATCCAAGCAGCCTCAAGACATCCTTCCTTTCCTACGTCACTTCACCACCCTGCTGACCTGTAGCGACAAGTACGATCGCAACGCAAAGAAAGTCATCGCCGTCACTGGCATCATCAGCGCTGCTAACCAAGTCCGCACCTTGGTCGTCGCTCAGAATCCGTACCTAGGGACGTCTGTCAAGTCCCTCACTCTGGAACTGATCAAGAAAGATAAACGATCACTCGATGAGGTGATAAAAGGGTAGGATTCCCTCCAGCCCTCTCCAGGTTTAGTTGATCGCTCCCGTTGTCACAGCGCCCCGAACGCGCTTCTTGTCGACCACATCGCAGACGTGTGGGCTGCCTTGTCTGCTTTCGATCCCCGCGCGCGCGATTACCAGCGTGAAATCGAGTCCCTTGAGCTTTTCTTTCTCTCCCGAAGCTACCGAAAGTTTGTCGTCCATTTCAAAGAAGACGCCAGGTTGTGTGGGGGCAGACGGTTGTACGACGTGATCGCCGACTGGCTGCCGCATTGCTCACAGATCCCTCGCAAGTGGGTTGCCCCTCCTCGGTGGCTACTCAATTTTCAAGGTATACCGCCAATCAAGTCCAGAACGGTCCAAGGACAAGTCCAGTGGGAGTTCTCCGATGACACCAAGGAAGCCTGGTCCAGGGTGCTGGAAATCATCTTGCGAAAGGTGGACGATGAGATTGAACAGGTTAAGTCGGCCAAGGCCAAGTCGGGGAAGAAAGCGGAAGAAGCACGCATGGCAATGAATGCTCTGAATGTGTGGTCTCGCACGCTCTATTATTTCGTCGTCTGGGACGCGGGGGTCGTGAAGAGTCTGTTAACCGAGACGGACATCGTGACCAGGATAACGACGACGTTTATGCCAGCGAGAGGAAGTAACTGTACGTAATTCATTCGAGTGTATTCTGCACAATACCTGATCTCTTAATTCCTAGCTGCGGATGAAACTAGTGGGCCTGGCCTACATCTACCTTATGATTGGGTCTGATTAAACCACGATACAGATGACGACGACGTCGAACTTCGGCAGGAACCGAACGAAAGTAAGGGCCAGCAAGTATTTCGCTATCTCAAGATGGTCGTCGCATGGCACGCCGCAGTATACCGTCTCTCCAAGGACGTGACACTTCCCGAACTCTTAAAGAACCTGGAAATCGGCCTCGTAGAGGTACCTCGCTCCCCGTCGACCGTCCTGACCCTACCCCAAATCTCCGACGCCTTCTTTGCGCAGTTCCCGGACATGACAGAGCTTCGCAGGGAGGTTTTAAACGAGCTGAAAGCGCGTCATTCGGACACGTTTTCTGGTTGCGTGCATGCCGAGGCCACGCTCATGGGACTTGTGAATTATCATGGAGTTGAATCGGCGTACGCAAGTCACGGTGCGATGGTAAAGAATACACAACTCATGCGGAATATCATCCAACCCGTGCGCTTCATTTTGATCCTTTTCAAAAAAAACAATACTGAGTGTTGTCACACATACTGTAGGTGGCGGACGCCGGGAATGCGGTGATTTCTGTCAGCAAAAAATGCTGCTGGTGCTGCGACTGGCTCGGTCAGAATTTAGAAGCGCGGTTCAAGCTTCCCGGGACGCATGGGATCATGTTTCCCTGGGATCCCCCGCTGGTGGGCGTCAGCGTGTCCGTTTTGGAGAGACTGGAGGCGGAATTATGGCGGGAGTTGCACCGCGCTGTGTCGACCGCGCTCGAGCCGTCGCGCTATTCGCGACACAGTTCTGCCGCCAGCGAACCCGAGGGAATGCCGGTGGACGAGATGTTTTCTGATTACGTGCTCAAAGCGTAGGTCGTGTCCAGACGATGTCTCCACTTTCGATCTCGTGTTCGTCACCAGCCTGAGTATCGTTGCCGAAGTTCCTCTTTCATACGCCTCTCTGGTTACTGTCAGCTGTTTCTTACCTTTTTGACGATGGGGCTCGTTTTGCGGGAGTGGGTCGCATGTCGATAACGTTACCCTCGATTAATCTGGATTACCCTCTCTGCTTCACTACTTCAGAGTCTGTTCTTTCCTGTCCTGCCAGTGACTTTGTTGTCAAAGGCGATTTAAATTTGGCAGGGATTACACAAGGATGATCCCGCTCGTAGGATACTGATGCAGTCGTCTTCGTACATTGGCAATAGTACATGCCAAGGCATCCAAGCCCGCTGGATCTTGGTCTGTTGAATACAAAGGTCGGCTCCGAATCTGGTTCACGCTAGACAACGTTTCGGGGTGTCGAGCGGGAATTGTAACGTGGTTCTTTTTACGACGGGCTTTTGTGAGATTCTGAAAGGGCTGGCCCGAGGCTAGCCTTCATCCTCCGAATCTACAGAGCAGTCTTGTAACGTAACACGGCAGAGAGTGATTCTTGCTGTTCCGCGAGCTTTGATTGGCTAGCGGAAGCCCAAAACTATACTATCCCTTTTTCGTCCAGCCTCAGCTATTAATAACTGGCTCTTGCTGATACATGAACTCTTGGGGGCGAGTTTCTTCCGATGGGCCCACGGGTGTGACCTGCTTTCCAGAGGACTGTCGTGGCAGGTGTACAAATGGCGAACCGAAGTTTAGTCCAGTAAGTATAGTAGTAGTAGCATGTTAACTCGGGAAAGATGTGTCGGATACACTGTGCGTGCCCCAAGCTTCAATTCCAATCCTTTGCCCACTCTGTCCAATCCCGATAATTCCCATCCATCGCAGTATAAACCTGTTGCCAGTCTTGGCACACCAGCGTATCTCCAACACGGTCATGCTCGAAATCCTTCTCCATAAAGTCTCCGAGTTCAAGCGTATCCGTAGCCTGACATAGCAGCGTTTGCCGGAGATAATTGAAACAATGATGCAGGTGGTCGTAAGCGGCATAGATGTCATTGGGGTCGTTCAACGCCTTCTGAATGGACCACAGGCAGTGGAAACGATGGTAGAATACCATGGTGAATACCCTACGGTCTGGGCCGAGACGCGAACGACCGGCCTCTTTGGGCGCTGTGACGAGCATGTCCCACTCCATCTGAGCGACGGGATCAGACCCATTGAACGGGAAATGGACAGTCTCGTGGAGAGTCATGGCGACTGGACCATCGGAGGCGTCCAGAGGAAGTTCAAAGGGGTAATCGGCACCGCGATAGCTGTATTCTGCAGGCTCTGGGGATTTGCGTGATGCGGGGATGAGCAGGCGGTCCACAGCGGATTACTCTTTTAAAGTGACCTACGGATTGCTGAGATTGTCTGTGAGGACCATCTATTGATGCATCTCCAGGTCAAGAGGAGGAGGTTGAAGATGGCAAGAATTTTGTAGGTCAGGTTCATCTGGGACAAGGCTCGTAGTCGCAAGGCGCAACTGCAGTTTGAATATCTGGCGATTGTGTAATGTACTTCTGAAACAAGTTCCTTCTCCTTGTAGCAATGATCTTTGAACTCGTCGGGTCGGCAATCCGTCCACACGTAAGGGACAATGAGAACAGAAAAGGTTTGGTCGGTTACATACTAACCGGCAACTTCAAACTCCTCAAAAAAAAGTGTGGACGAATAAACTGATTCGGACTAAACAAGACAAAATAGGCAAGGTATCACTCTGAGAGGACGTAACATTCTGCTCATTTTGACCCCGAATTCGGAATTCTTAGGTTGACGAAATTCATTGATGCGGCGGCGGCCAGCCAGTCACTAGTCAGATCGGGGACGCTAGATCGATCACATGGTCGAATGTTGCACCATGTGAATGGCTGCAACGCCAATCAGAATCAAATCCAATTGAAAGTTCGATTTGGGTGCTCGAGCACTCACCAGGTTCTGCATCCTTGATTTGTACCCACTCCACGAGGCAGTTGGAATCATCCCCCGATTCCGACGATGGAAGGCAGCTGAGCTCGAATGAAAGCACTTCGTCCATGGCACAATTGAATTTCCTGTGCCACTGCACATCACCGTTGCCAAGTGGAATATTTGCAACTTTGGCGATACGAGGGGGACGGGTGTTGTACGACAGGGAAGAGGTGTCCAGCGGAATCGTGGAATTGACATGATATAGAGCGAGAGAACCAGGATATCCCTCCTGGCCGAAGGCCTCCGGTAAGTCTACGTGGAGCTCGCAAATCTCCATCCCCCAGTCGATTGCACGGAACTGAATGATGGTCGACATCTTTGCGTTTTACAGATAATGAGTTGATTTTGAGACTGAAAGGGGAGAATGGACTCACGGTGGGCGTAATGCGCACTCTCCTATCATCGGGCGTGATGGTGCCGGTATGGACCATTTGCGTGGCAAAATCGTCCTCGAATATAGTGTCTGGGGATGCAGCATCCACCAAGCTGAGCAAGATAGGGTATGTGGTGAGTTGTCGACTAACAGGTGGAGTAGGCCGCGGTATCTCTTCAAACCCGATGTACTGGTTGGGTCGGGGGAGGTGGTGGATGTTCTGCCTTGTGATGAGTGTGTCAACCTGAACCGCCTCCTCACCCAAGGTGAGCACCGCAGGGAAGAGACTGAGTGCGACGTTGAAGAGCGTGCATACGATGATCACGATGAGGGTCCAAGGAGTCGCTTGGGCCTTGCGCTCCTTCTCACTGAAGTAGGGGGGAGATGGGGCGCAGTCATCGGAAGACTTGGAATTACTATGGCCGAGCTGGTTCTCGCCTAGTAGAGGGACATAGTCGCTAGGACGTGTAGAAAACATGGCGTGGTCCACTAAACGGCTGATGCGGATTAAAGAGGTGGGATTGCGATGACCTGACAGTCATGGATAACGTTACGCCTTGTGCCAGCGGTTCAATTGTGTACATACATGGTACGTACTACGCCCAGCCGGCATCTCGGACTACTAGTATGTGCCGCCTTGTTCGGGACCCGGTTCAATTGCGTAGACTCCACATTGAGATCGCCACTTACGTTTTCGTAAACCAACCAGATGGGCCGCTCGCTCGAGTTCAAGGGAGAGCACTGGCAGCCATTCGTTTTAACTGCTACCGTGATCTCATAGATCCCGACCGAACACCCGAATGCATGCACTGTTATTAATATTGATGACAGAACGCTAACAGCCAGGTATGTAATCGCAAAACCTTTCATGCAACGACGCATGAGCCTACATCGTATAGCATTTACTATGCAAAAAGGGACTCAACAACCCGGCATATCATTCAGCCCCAAAGCTAGTTTTGTGGATCCTCTCCACTTCGTCATACAGCTTCGTCCAATCCCGACAAACCATGTCGTACCCTCTCACAGCATTTCCTTGTGGCTTGACCGAATGTTCTATCCTCGTGTTGATATTGCACAACGTCGACTGGCGCAAATAATTCACGCAATGGCTTGTAAGCTGCGAGGGCGGCTCGCGAGAGTTGTAATTGTCGCGGATGATGCCCAGACATTTGAGCTGGTGGAGAAGTGTGACCGTGTAAGTTACGGGTTTGCCGTTTGTGGGGTCCGGGAGGACGACCGTGTGGCCCCCGCGCGGAATGAGCGCGTCGAACTCGGCTTTACCGTCGTCCGACTCGAGGCTATAGTGAGCAGTCTTGTCTACACGGATCGCTACTGGCCCTCCAAACGAGACGGAAAGCGACAGGTCTGGGTTCGGACGTCAGAGTGAGTGCAGGAAGAAGGATCGCTCCACTACCTTTGGACAAACGTACGCCGCGATCTGCGGATACTACGAGACTGAAGCACACATATAAAGCGAGGGCAAGTGTGGTGGCGAACATTGTCAATGTGAATCTGAAGTTCGACGACGCCTTTATGCAACTTATCTGCAAAACACTTGTATAACGTTACCGCTTGACGACACTTTCAGCTGTGATTGGAGGATGGGTCGTCGCAAAAGGGAATTAAGGGTCCTTCGAAAAAAGAAACGGGCGAAGCCCATCCCAATTTGAGCCCGCTTCTGACAGAAAGCCGATTTGAAGGAACTTGGCTGGATAACGCAGATCTTGCTAAGGTGCAGCTTGAACGGCATTCTAGTTTATCCACTTCAGGGTAGCCTGTGCTGCATGGATCTCAAGATCTCAGTAACAAGTTCTATTACCTTGTTTACAAGGTCACTGCGGGGGAGAATTGTGGCTGTGAGTCACGAAATGTGCCGTGGGAAATCATGGCCATAACCAGTACCAATTATTAGGCCTTTACGAATATCATGTTCATTGCATTTTCTTTCATCAAACTCCTTGTAAACAAGGTTTCTGCCGAAAACTTCGGCCATACCTCTCGTTAGCTACTAGTGCACATGGGAAAGTTCAGAAACAAAAAATATTATGTACATTCTGGCAGGAATCTGCAGTACAGGCAAATTAATTCACGTCATGCTTTTCAGGCGAACTCGTCTCCGAGTCGCTTGTTACTACTCGGGGGTATTATCGGCCATAATCTAGAGAAGAAACACAAGTCGGTCATCCGCATGCAACACTTGCAATGGTAACTTGAGAACAAGCACTTTACTTGGTAATATCCAGGACAGGTTCTAGAGCGTGCGTTAATATGACCGCAATTCCGATAGGTTCAACCTCAGATGGATTCGGGGTCAAAATGAGTATGTGAGTAGGGGAAGCCATGGGCACAGTTCTAACATTCGGTCAGACGTACCCCGAGCACGGAGCCAATCGATTCAGCCCTTTGTCCCTCTCCCTCTACGTACACCGTCGACTCGTCCGGTTTTCAAGACGGATTGTTTGAAAGTTGGTGTGCTGTCCCTTTCTAGCCAGCTTGTGTATAAACTACGTTGCGATGGATGACACAGCTGATCGTAATTCTCTTTGTATATTTCCACCATTTCAAGAGAGATGGCGAACCGTGCCTATGTATATGCACTCTCGACCAAGATGCACGACGCCATCGAGCAAGACCCGACTCGGCGAAAACGACAAGTCGATAATGCGATTTACAATGGACTAGTACTCATACACCCTCCGTGATCAGCCTCTCTGGCTTCTCCACCCACCCCCGCCATGTCTCCACGAACGCAGCCAACTCAGCCCCCTCGACGACCCGATGGTCCGCACTCCAACTCACGTCCACCTTGAGCCGCCTCTCCCCACGTCCTTCCGTAGCCTCCCACACGCCCTCACTCACGTCCCATACCCACCGCGCCCGTCCGATCGCCACGATCGCGACTCCACCCCCAGGGACGAGCACCGGACTGGCGTGCTCCCCTTGTCCGATCGCACCGACGTTGCTCACGCTGATCGTCCCACCCCGTCGTGGCATGTCGCGCGGGGTCAGTCCACATGGGACCTGGCGTCCCAAATATGCGAGGTGTGCGACGCGCGAGGCGAGTCCGTGGATCGAGAGCGTCTGTGCGGCGCCTATCGTGGGCGTGTAAAGCCCTGTCGGGGTGGACAGCGCAAGAGTGACGTCGGCCGTGGGGCGAATGGTGAGTGTCGGCTTGCTGTTCGCGTTCGCGTCCGAGGTTGGCGTGATAGACGCGCGCAAGAGCGGCCATTCCATCATGGCATTGGCGAGCGTTTTGAGGAGGAACGGGAGATATGTCAGTTTGGCAAATGTAGCACTGTCAGGGATGGACGGCGGAGCTGGTGCTGGGTGGAGTGCGGATGGGTTGACCATCTGTGACATACGCGAGCGTGGTGATATTGATGATGGCGGAAGGTAATGGGCTGGGATGTTCGCATTCAATGACGGTAGCAGACCATGGAAGCGCGTGAGATCCAGTGAGGTAGCGTATCTGTGTTAGACGTCAGTACCTCATTATCGCTCGTGCACGCGAAAACACGTACCCGAATCTGGGTATCTCGAGACTCTGAACAACATGGATAGGATGGTCAGCCATGTAAGGAGGGAGACGATAGACTGACAACCCACCTGTGTCATCGCCTTCCACATACCATACCGCGTCCTGCCCAACTCGACCACGGCATCCTTGTCCTCTGCCCGAACGACCGATTCTGCTTCGCCTCCAGGGACGACACGTCCTCCGGCAATGAACGCCTCGACGTCCTTCTTCTCGACACGTCCGTCCCGTCCACTGCCCGGTGCGAGTGCAGCAATGTCAACGCCATGCTGACGCGCAAAGTGGCGTACGGAAGGCGTAGCGAGAACATGGTCCGACGTCAACGATGCGAACGACGTCGACGCCGTATTCGTCGGATCCAGCGGATGTTTACTGCCCGTACGCGGTACGCTCACCTCCGTATCCCCCTGTCCCTCACCCGGCTCCCGACTCCTGCCCTCTGTCGACACGGCCGGATCATGCGTTCCCACACCCACCGGCGTAGGCGCGCCTGACGTCTCCGAGTCTGCCTGCGACGAGGGCTGCCCAAGTTCGTCGTCCTGCTCGACTTCGATGAGACACAGTCCCGAGCCGACGTTGGCAATCTCGCCTTCTTGCACCAACAGCTCCTTTACCACGCCGTCAAACGGCGACGTAATCTCGACGCTCGCCTTGTCGCTCTGCACCTCGCACAGCGCATCGAAACTCTGTACGGGCGATTGTGGCTTGACGGACCTGTGAAGCCGCACGGTCGAGGTTAAGGAGAGGGTTAGTACTCGGGAACTCGGTCGACGGACCACTTGATGACTTCGCATTCGGTGATGCCTTCGCCAATGTCGGCGAGTTTGAAGGTGTGGAGGACTTTGCGGGCTGCGAGGAGGGCGTGTGCGGTGTGGAAGTGTGTACGGAGGAGAGGTCCACGGACGAGGACGCGTTGGATTCGAATGGGCACCTTCATCGTGATCATGAACAGAGGCGGGAACGCGAGATCCGATTGGCAGGAAGTGATTATATAAGACAGGCGAGCGCCGTCTCGGGCCGGAAGCAAAGTCTCCAAATTCTGCCCCTCGCCGTGTATTTTTATTTCCTCGCTGCGAAATTTGTCCACGTATGAAACCGTACTTCGAACATCACCCGGATGAGTCACTGACTCCATGATGCAAACGAGGTGCTGGGCGACGAGGTCAACTAAGGAGGAATTCATCAAGGTGGCGAAGAAGTATAAGGAACGCTTCTCTGCTGAAGGAAAGGTAGTGGTCGAATAAAGCCACAGAAGGAGAAACCAATGGGGTGTATGAGGTGAGCTTGGACGCCGGAATCCAGATAACCGTTGGTAGCGGGTGGGACCTCCTTTGCTGCAGAGTCGATCATATAATGCACCTAAAAGCATTCTATGTACGTGCCCCGCTGCATCCTTCAACATCTCTGTTTCCTGCTCTGAATAACGATGGCCAACAGTTCAAGGAACGAGACGGTTTAGAATCGAAGACCAGCAGTGTCCTGACTGTGAGTCTGAATCCCTCTCTTCAAAGTTATGAAATTGACTCATCTAGCATCACAACGTGCGAGCGGCTGCCATCTCGACCCTGGGTGTGAGCAAGGCGAGGATATTTGCGGGTTTGGGCATCACCCGCGGGATGCACCCGCTCACTCCCGCTCTCCAACCCCCGACCCCCATCTTAAACATGACGAGCATGATCAACAAACCGAGGAAATGCTACCCGGCCGCGGCTCCCTCAGCCTCAGCCTCTGCCCCGCACGCTGACGACGATGACGATACAGTTATCACCAGTCTATCTACCCTCCCAGATCGCAAAGATCGCTAATGGCAAAGTCCGCAACCTCTGAAACAGCCTGTTTTACACTGCGGTGCAGCACGGTTGCCTTTGCGTGGAAAACCGCGAATAAGCTTGTGTCAGTTAACAACGATGTCGAATTGGATGGACCCGTACCGATGTGAGACACTTCGGATTCTAATACGTGTTGGGTTCTGGGGAGGTACTTTGAGAGTTGATGATTACCGTGGAACAATTATGGTACGATATCTTCGTGAGTTGGATGGGGTATAACATATAGGGCCGTATCGTGGGGCGCTCACTTCATTTCACAGTACGGGGATGCTATGTCCCCGGGGTCGTCCCTTTTCGGTGCGAGATTGCAGTTGAGAGTCCTTGGCCACCATCGCGTCATGGTATGTATGCAATCCGTGTCAACAGTGCTGGTCTATCATGATATGCGCTGTGAACCACAGAATCCCTAGGGCAGTTGGAGGATGCAACAAATCACGCCATAGCGCCCTCTCGCACTACCGAAAGCATGTGGACAGACAGAATGTCAAGCGTTCTTAAAAGTCCAGGTATTGAGTCGACGCTGCCTTCTGGACCACCCTTGTCGTGCTCCTGCCCTGTCAAACTTGGCGTTAGCAAAATCGATCCACTCTCGGGTTTATATTCCTAGTTCTTTCCCTCGATGTCTCTCACAGTCCGTCCCATTAACCCTCTCAACTGACTTGATCCAGCTGGCTATCGTGCTTCCGGCGCATTCAAGAGGCGGTACCGTGACCCTCGCACTTGCAGTTCCCGGTTGTTGCGTCGCCTCGGGCGTCCGATGATCTATCCGAACTCCAACTGGCGGTCTCGCTTTTGGATGTATTTGCACCCTTCCAAGCATGCCTTCGCGAGCGAGGATTCGTGCTATCAAATGTAGATTCCGCGTGAGCAGTACTGCGACTAGTTCATCCTCGCCAATGTTCGGAATGAGGGTCACCCAACCGACCGAACCATACCCGGGAGCACGAATAATCCCTTACGAGGAACTCCCATAGTTGAGGGAGCAACAAATCAGCACACCCTCAAAGGGGTGGACGGAATCCGGCAACGTATGTGAATTATGCAGTCACGTACAAGCCATAATGCACCATCTGCCAAATTCCAATCTGATAGCCGAGTTCGCTCTGCTGACCACCTTATGATGCGAGCTGGAATATCAGCGCGTATAGGCATTTTCGAATATCGCCGTTGAGTCAGCCTGGCAAATAATTGTCGGAAAAATGTAAAACGTATTTCAATCGCTTGCAACATTATTGTGATTCGCTTTAACCTGTACCCTTTTCATTACATTGTATACATTGCAATGTATTGCAATCGATTGAAATGGGCAACTCTTATTCAAAATAGGCACAAAATGTGTCTAAATGGTATCAAAATGGTATCAAAATTGACCAAAATGCTTATTGCAATAAAGAAATAAATTTTCCGACACAGTTCCCGGAGAT
>QGOI01005592.1:0-12103 GCA_003313885.1 Boletus sp. MG55
CAATGAGGGTCATTTTTTCTACGCCCATCTTGGCACGCCACTCCTCAAGAGAATCGACGAAAAACGATTCAGCTTCTCGTACACGACCAGTGATGTCGTCTCGTTTTGCCTTTATGCGAAACGGAATGCGGGCAGACCGACCCATACCAAGCCAGTCCAAGGCGAAGACATTAGTGCCACGACTACCAGCCCACGTAGCTAGCGTAGGGAAGTTCCTGAAGAAGAACCCAAGACCGGCACCATAACCGTGCAAGACGACAGCAGGTGGAGGGGCTGTCGGGGATGGATCTGTAGCCTTGATCGAGAGAGAATTGAGATAATGCTTCGGAGACACCAGCTCTATTCGTTCGCTGCGGGCAATCACAGGGCTACCTCCAGCCGCAGAGTTAGGCATCCCTTCTGGTAAAAAGAAAGGTAGCCGCCTGAACGAGGAAAACAGACCGAATTAAATTCAAGGTAGTACCCAGGACAGTCTCAGTACCTCAACAGTCGCTCTTCCGCTGTGGTACATTGTTTCTCTCCGGCGTTCCACCTAGGTGACATTCCCGCGTCAGATCGAACGAATCACCGGAGTGTTGAGACAAACAAACCAGCTTTTGAGGCTTGCGGAAAAGGTGACAGGTATATCACGAGCAGGGGGGATGGGCAGATGTAGGGACGAGCTTGAGCCGGCCATAGAGTTGTCTTGCCTGGACAAACAGTGATGAAGATAGCGAGATACGGAAAGGGCTTGAGCGACGACGAGTGCAAGTACTGGAATATAAGCGAACTTGAAGTGGATATAATAAGGCGGGGTGCTTTCAGCTACGTGTGCAGTTGCCGACTACCATGCGCAATACACCATTGCAGGTTGTAAGCCTGCATGACTAATACGAAGCAATTACCCCTGTCAACATGTTGAGTGCGGAAATCTGCCGAGGATAATCGTTTTCTTCTAGTTACGAGGTAGTGAAACCGACGAAAACCTCATGAATGTAGGAGTCACAAATAACTATTCAGACAAAACTCGGATACAGTATCTTGTATAATAGTGTTCATCATCCAGTACAGGCCAGTAATACAGTCCTTCATAAGTCTATCTATGCAATCTTCGATGATACGATATCGTTCATGGACGGGTGAGACATCAATGAGAAAGGAACCAACCGCGAATTCATCATTCATCACTGCAATTCTCTCTGCAGATCAAGTGAAAGCGTGTCAGATGTTCGAACTATGGTTGATCGGAAAAGAAAGTGGTGTCAATATTCATAAACCCGTATATCTCAAGCCCGCGGCAAAACAAGGCTGCCTAGGGAATCATACAAAACGGTCAGTTGATGGAAGGGTAACAGGTTGTACCAAAATGAGAAGTACCACGAGGCCACTAAGGGCATCATGCAATACGTGGCTTTCAAATCACTAATTAAGTATGATGCAGCTGGTCCACAGGTTTGCTGTATCCCCGCCGGAGGCGCAGCACAACTGCCATGGTGAGAATGGTGAGAACCACTGAGCGAGACGGATGTACATACATACCTTGGAGTATATACCCCCGGTACAGCCAGTGAACAGTTGTTTGGATTTAATCCTGAGTAGATATAAACATGAATTCCCGCTGTAAGGTCTGCCCAAAGAGTCGGACTGGTGTTCCCGTGGCTGCATCTATTCGCATTGATTTCAGGAACGAAAGACACCGACTTCCCAGATCACACAGCCCATCCAAGACATAGCTAGAACGGGATAGGCAGATTCTACGCCATAGAATCCGGTTCTGTCCACGTCCGTGGGTGGTGTGAACATTCAAAGAGGCCGAGTAAAAAATGGGGTTCGAATACCAGCACACGGTGTCACGTCTTTGGCTTGTGGCGAGGCCTAAAAGGGTCTAAACAAGTCTCAGAATGATTCTAGTGAGACATTACGTACATGCCTTGTAGGTCGGCTCGGTGACTTCGCCCCGCGGTGATGACATGGAACCGAGTTGCAACCGTAGTTACGCAGTAAAATCATGTGACCGCTAACCAATCGGAGTCTCTCTAATTCTACCACATATAACTTTGCCCAATTCCTAACTTACCCGCCAGTTCCTTCTCCCTCGCTAGTCCTCCATCGACAGATATCGCCGCATAGAAAACTGCAAACTGTAAGTCGTTGATTTCACAGCGAGATCCTTGTATTCAAGCATCGTCCAGATAGCCTCATCATCCCGTTTACTCCCATGGATAAGCTTGTCAACCTCTCCCGTTTTAAGAAATCTTGCCCCTTCCTCGGCAGGACGCAGACGCAGACACTCCGTTCCCTCTCTAGCCTTGCGTCCTCCCGCTTCCCTTCCCTTTCCCAGCTTACCGAGTCTGCCACGAAATGTCCTATCATGGGTCCCGCTCTGCAAATGCGTTCCACCCAAATGGTTGCTGGATATGCCAGTGTCGCGGCCCAGACAGACGTGCAGAAAATTCATCATAGCAAGGGCATATTCCCCGGCTCCGAGATCTCCGACGCCGATATCGCGAAATGCCCCCATGCTTCGGCTGCTCGAGCAGCTGCCCGTATGGCCGAGGAACTCGCAACCGCTGCGAAGGCAGAGACCGCCTCGGCCCCGAAAGCCACTGCAGTTGCCGGTAATGTAGCAGCAGGTGGTTGTCCCTTCCATAAGGCTGCCGCTCCAGTGCCAGTCATTGGCGCGCAAAATTCTAACGAAAGTGCCTTCAACTATGATCAGCTTTTCGCGGCAGAGCTCGAGAAGAAGCACAAGGACCAGTCCTATCGCTACTTCAATAACATCAATAGGCTTGCGAACAAATTCCCAGTTGCTCACACCGCGAGTGTCAAGGACGAAGTTGAGGTCTGGTGCGCTAACGATTATCTCGGCATGGGAAACAACCCAGTTGTCCTCGAAACTATGCAGTATGTAGAACCCAGAATGCTAATCCCATTTATTAATTCTTATGCGTTTAGCCGAACTCTGGACAAGTACGGTGCTGGGGCTGGAGGAACACGAAACATTGCTGGAAACAGTGCTATGCACCTCGCTTTAGAAAAGGAGCTAGCGTCACTGCACAGGAAGCCAGCGGCCCTTGTCTTTTCCTCATGCTACGTGGCAAACGACGCTACCCTTTCTACCCTCGGAACGAAGTTGCCGGGCTTGGTGTACTTCTCGGATGCATCCAACCATGCCTCCATGATCCAAGGTATTCGTCATTCCGGTGCGAAAAAGGTTATTTTCAAGCACAACGACTTGGAGGACCTAGAAAACAAGCTCAAGATGTGGCCTCTTGAGACTCCGAAAGTCATCGCGTTTGAAAGTGTCTATTCTATGTGCGGCAGCATCGGACCTATCAAGGAAATCTGTGATTTGGCGGAGAAGTATGGCGCTTTGACCTTCTTAGATGAAGTTCATGCCGTGGGGTTGTACGGTCCTCGTGGTGCTGGAGTCGCTGAACATCTTGACTTCGAAGCGCACCAAAAGGCCGGCCAAAGTCCAGAGGCCATTAAGGGTAGCGTCATGGACCGTGTTGATATCATTACTGGTAAGTTGAATATTAATATTTGCACTTTGGTCTTCTGATATCCTCTCTAGGTACTTTGGGCAAAGCTTATGGCTCCGTTGGAGGATACGTCGCCGGCTCGCACGATTTCATCGACATGATCCGCTCCTATGCCCCAGGTTTTATTTTCACCACCTCACTTCCGCCAGCAAGCGTCGCCGGCTCTCGCGCCTCGATCACGTACCAGAAACTTTGTATCGGCGATCGCGCTCTGAAACAAGTCAATGTCCAGAAGGTCAAGGAACGCTTCGCTGAACTGGATATTCCTATCATCCCGGGGCCGTCTCACATCGTGCCAGTTCTCGTGGGAGATGCAGGGCTCGCAAAGCGGGCAAGTGACAAACTATTGCACGAACACAACATCTACGTCCAGGCTATCAACTATCCTACCGTAGCTGTTGGCGAGGAGCGCTTGAGAATCACTGTCACGCCTCGCCATACCGCCGAACAAATCAATGGTCTTATTCACGCCGTCGACACCGTTTTTACGGAGTTGAATATTAACCGCACAAGTGATTGGGCGGAGCTTGGTGGACGCGCCAACGTTGGCATTGGCGGGGACGATGTGAAACCCATTTGGACAGAAGGCCAGATTAATACTGCGGGTGTTCCACAGACCTTGCGGGATGGTCAGCTAGCTGTGATCAATGTCGCGGCCGTCGATGCTGTCCGCAAGGATCTTGAAGGTTTATTGGGACGGGTTGCCGGTGACCATAAGGTGGAGGAGGAACTTTTCACGGGAGCAGTCAACCTGGCAGCAGGTTCTTTTGCGAAACATCCCCGGGTCCATGCCACTGTTGGCACTCTTGAGGTTGCAGCAGCTACCCAGATCGTTGTTTCCGCTTGACCTACCAATCACTTACATATTTCCACGTACCCGGTAAATTGTCTTGTAGAGCTCTCAACATCATGCTTTTGTGCCATGAGACCAGTCAAAATCATAGGTTTAACTGCTCTTAAGGAGCGCATTGAGGATGCATAGGGCTCGTGATGTGCTTGGTTGCTGATTGATCGTAGACCCGGCCGTGGTGCCGTGGTCGGATGGCTCGGAGCAGCCTGCACCTTGCATTGATGCTTCCTCAGACACTTTTGAATTGCACTCGCCAATCAGTTTCTGCAATCGAATTCAGATCCGTCAGCAAAGATGAATTCCAGCGTACTAGCCTCTCTAGCGCCGCCCCTGATGTCCATCAGGTATTTGATTATAAGTGGCATGTAACTCTCGGGTACCTGCATAACTCTGAATGTGATGTTGAATGGTAACGATAACTTTTGAGCTTACAGCCTGCTCTGACCAGACGTTGCGTAGCAGCCAGTTCTGTCTGGCTTTGTTGAACTTCCAAACTTCAATCTCTCGACACCGTTCATATGCATACGACAAGGCTGATGGGAAGTTGACGATACCATCCATCTTAGGTACGATGGACACCTACCTCTGCGAGATTGCTCTGAGAGTGACTCGTCGACGGTAGGATCTGGGTAAGGCGGACCATGCTACGTCCTCGGGGTTTAGAATCCTCCTATCACATTTTCTATACCGCTCACCATCCGATCTTCTTCTCGATGCTCGTTGCGCTTTTTATGTTTTTGAGGCTCGAGCCCAGTCTCGAATTTAACAGACTCGTCAGGTATTGTATCACGGTCGGTGCCTTTCCGCTTCCTTGACACCTTCATTCTGCTAAGCGTGTTCGACGACGTGTCGGGTGGTATCCTGGACAGTTGATCTTCGGCCGTTCGAGTCAACGCGGAGTCATTTATCAATTCAAGTTTTGCGATGGAAGGATCTGAGCGTTGGTGACCTTCGCAGAGATCATGGTTGTCTTCTGCTGTGTCCGACTTTCTGTCTTTCTTTGTCTTCGACCTTTTTCCCTCTCGTTCGGACTTTCGGTGTTTCTTAGTAGAGTTCTTAATGCTTTCCTCGGACATTAGTTATTACTGACGCATGTGTGTGCAGAGTGAGCATGTAGAGTCGGGTACCAGTCATAGCACCCACCAGAGACTCGGAGGACAAGACAAGACAGACTACCGTAAACAAGTAAATGTGGGGGGTGACTGAGTCCGTCGACTATACGTCTCTCACGCTCGGGTGCGAAAACGCAGTGACGGTCTGCTCTTCACTATTTTCTCCTCCATGGGTCTCACTTTCTCTTCGTTGCTCAACTCGTTCACGTCACTGTTACGATGGAGCAAGGACCAGGATGTCCGTATATTAATGCTTGGTCTCGATTCGGCGGGCAAGGTATGCTGAACGTGCTGACATCGATGGGCAGCCTCCTATGTCTTACATGTGCATGTAGACTACGATACTGTATAGGTTGCAGGTATGAGTTACCGGGCTTTGAAGCTGGATTCTCTTTATAATCCCGATCAAGATTGGTGAAGTAGTTTCGACAATACCCAGTGAGTGCTTGGTAGTTTGGCTTGTCAAGGTGGCTGACGTACTTGGGCTCGAAGCAATCGGGTTTAATGTCGAGACCGTGGAGGTGCGTCAAAGCTCCCACATCGCGTTATTTGTTCTGACTTGCACTAGTACAAGAATATTAAGTTTCAAGTGTGGGATCTTGGAGGGCAGTCGAGCATCCGGTGAGAATACATTCTGACATCTGTGTACGGTACGCGAGTCGACCCCGTTCAGACCATATTGGAGATGTTACTTTCCCAATACATCTGCAATCGTCTACGTTATAGATTCATCCGACCACTCGCGCCTCGGAACCTCACGAAGCGAGTTGTTGACCATGCTCTCGGAGGATGAATTAAGTGGGGTGCCCCTCCTCGTGTTCTGCAACAAGCAAGACGTAGATGGCGCGTTGAAACCGGAAGAGATCAGCGAACAATTAGGGCTTGCAGGCGCGGAGATCGCCAGACAGTGGAGTGTGCGCGGCAGTTGTGCGACGAAAGGTGAAGGTTTAGAAGAAGGTCTCGATTGGTGAGTGATTGGTGTCCTCGACTCCACCTTGCTTACGAGTTGTGGTCAGGCTGGTGAACGCGATCCAAAAGAAATAGAACTGTTTCTCGGATCTCCCATCTCCCATCATCATCATCTTACATCGTCGCACAGTTGATCTTGACCGCATATTGGTATACCCGCTGTGTAGCCAAGCACGTATTCTAATTGCTTTGTAATTTAAGCCCAGTTCGAGGTTGAACGTCGACTGCTTGTCGACTGACCCTACGGTTAGCAAGGCTGGCCGATCAATTTAGTGCGAGGCAGGACAACTCCGAGTTTACGCCCTCTACTAGTAGCTTTTCATGTTCCTTTTCAATGATGCAAGGAGCACGTTGTGATGTCCATCGGTGTGTTGCTTTCTGGCTGACTGATCATTAATCATTTTTTTCCAATAACTTGCCCAGTAATACATCTAGACCTGGACCAGGCCGCGTGCGCGCATTATCGATACATCGTCGACTCTTGCAGCAGAGTCTGATCCCTTGCAGTGAACATCTGAAGATTCTGAACCGCTACCGCTGGTTGATACTTCAGTCCCCTGACAACAAGCCTGACAATGCCTTTTGCGTGCGAACTAATGACAATACAAACCATAGTGTGTCCAAAGCTGAATGCATAGTATTCCTAAAGGTTGCAATCAAGAAACACATGAACAGATAATTCGTTACATTTCCATAGCCAACGACCCCGCCCCTTTTCGACTTGAAAGAACGCTGAACTTCAATCTATACTTCGGCCGCAGCTAGTCTCTTTTCTCTTCCTACAAACCAAGAGTTTCGCACACAGTAAGCCAGTGGTGGTCAGGCCAAAGGTCGTTGTCAAGTTTGTAATCAACCTTGTGCGTCTTGATGTTGTATGTCACAGTACCTGCTCCTGCCTCTACCTTCGCTTGCAAGTACTCTCTGAGCCGAGGACTGTCGATCTCGTCCGGGAATTGTTGCGCGTGCACGACCTTGACCGACTCTCCGTAACGTTGAGCGATTTCGAGGTAATTGGAACGCTGACCCTCAATGCGAAGGGTACGATTGCTCAACTCTTGCCGAGGAAGATGCGTCAGTACGTAGGCCAAATAACCTGCAGGGTTTTGAGAGTGTTGATCTTCACCCACAGAGAACATGCGTACCTGCCACGTCAGCAAGCGAAGTCCACGATGCGGGTTTTTCGCCTTCTCCAATCAAGATCACTTCTTTGTTCCAATCAATTCCCAACAAAAATGGGATGAAATCCATGAGGAATCCCGACTGGTATACACGTTCAGCCGACACCTTAGACTTGAACAGGGGAAAGAATTGAACATACGTAAAGTCGTACATACGGTACCCCAGCTGCTTCGACTTGATCTAGGATGATGCACTGAGCATATGGTTCAAGCATAAATTGAGACCACGTACCAACGAACTCGCTCTTTTTACCCAAGATACCGTCTTGCCCCTCGGACGGGATCCCATATTCAGACGGGACATACAACTTCACACCCGCGTTCTTCGCGGCCTCGAGAGTACGTGCCTGCACGTCGAGGTAATCATGGTTAATTGCTGAAATGACTACCTCGCAGTTATGCGATCGAAATTGTTCAGTTAGGGCTTGCAAGTCCATGAAATCGACGACCACGTGAGTAGTGCCCTCGGGGAACTTCCTATGCTTGGAAGAGGGACGGGTGAATACGACGACTGAGGCCCCGTTCTCTACCAACGACTTGTCATCTAAGGTTAGGGTGAAGTACCAGCCGGTTCTTATGGCTTACGGACCTGAGCTAAAGGCGAACCGAGTGTACCTGCTCCAAGCACAGCAAACGACTTGAAGGTGTTTTCTGGCATTACAAGCGAAGCTAATGTGACTTAGAAGAGTATGGTGTCGAGGCCGCACAACGACAAACTTGGCCACATTTATCACTCGAACCCATAGATCAGGGGCTGCTCGTCGGATGACGATTGAACCAACGCATGATGTAGTATATGACACCATTCATACGCAAGGGTTCAACTCCTATCTTGCCAACCTAGATATGGCAGTCAGTGTCATTAGATAGTCCAGGGGGGCGTACTATACTACAGGTCTGATGGGATAATGGCTGGACGGTATCCACAGTGGAAATAATATCCCGGAATTACCTCTTGCAAGGGTATACATCCTGTGACCAACTCCAATTCCATGTCTCCGCATCAGGGTCCCCCAAACACTTTTGGTAGACATCGTAGTCGGGTCTCCAAACCCGGACGGTACCGTCGTCGGCGCAAGTAGCCAGCATTTCATTTGCCCAATCCACGGCTCCGATCTCCCCTGTCTGTCCACGAAGTTCTACCGCGGCAGCTAACGAATGTCTGGAATGAGGCGATGCGGACAGGCGTGCGGCATTGCTAACATCGAACATGAACGAACTGCCGCTCTTTCCCGAGCACCCGCTGGCGAGCCACCGTCCACAAGGGGACCTGGCAAGTCGAATATAAAAGGAGGTTCTGAGATTCGGGTGTGTGTCTGCATCCATTGGTATCAAGGAAGAAGATGAGTAAGTATATAGCCGAGAATCAGCTCCGAGTGCAAAGAGGAGGCCAGAGGTTGGTCCAGAACCATCACATAAGCTAGAGATTCCGCGAGGGCGACACGATCCGTTCATTGTTGTTGCGTCACTGGGTGATGACGCGGAAGGCGATCTCATCTGTTGTTTGGAGTCATCCGGTAACGGCAGACGGAGGTCCCACAAATTCAGAATGCTAAGAACCTCATAAGCATACTGAATCTTTATTGGTGGTTGTGACATACCCATCAAATGATCCACTACTGATCAGAGCATGAGATTGCGTGTCGGAATAAAGGATACTCGTGACACTCCGTGGAAGTGGTGTTATCTTTCTGCGTCCACCGGTTGATTTCGCTTGACCATGTGCGCCATGAACGGTTATGACTGGCTGCAGCACTGGAATACCTCCCCTGATCCCTGCACGGCTGCTTGCCATTCGTAGGTCCCAAACACATATCTGCCCATCTCTACTGCCCGTGCTGAGGACATCACGATGAGATGGATCCCATGCAATGCACTTGACAGAACCAGTGTGAGTCTGAAGCAGCTGTAATAGGTTCTGCGTTTCGACGGAACATATTCGCGTACTCTTGTCCCCGGATGCTGTTGCAAGCTTGGAGTCATCCAAACTCCATTTCACATCGAATATGCCATTATCGTGGGGTTGAAAGGTGGCTCGCTGAGGTTCTATGGACGGTAGTAGAGCCAGGGAAAGGGGAAATTGTAAGTAAACATACCGAAATCCCATTCGCGACGTCTGGAAGTGTTAAAGACTGTTACAGAGCCTTCTTCGGTAGCTACGGCAAGAAGGGGAGCGCCACAACCCTTGGCACCTATTCGACAACATGAGGATAATTTCATATTAGACGCTGGATTGTCTTACCATAAGAGTATGCGCAAGCATAAGGTGGCGTCACAAAAGTATGATCGGCAAGCGAGGAGCATCTGAACACGTCAGATCTGTGTGAGGATACAAAGGACTGCAGTATAAGGCGCGAAGGTACTTTGCACAGGCAATGAGCAAATTTCATTGATGCAACGAGGAAGAGACACATACATATTATTCGAGAGCCAGATGGTGGACCCCGAGATGATGTCTGCAGCAGGCCGAACGTTGTATGGCGATGAGCGTGACTTTTAACGAAGGTGAAGCCCTCTGTGTCGCTATCACCCGCTTCTCCGTTTGGACGCGTTAGACGCGGTCGTTTCGCGGGTGTTTCGTCGGGCGTTGGTGCCAGTCCCCGTTTTAAAGGGACGTCCCCCGGAGGTGTTGGCAGGGAATGGTCACGCGTTTGCGGAGGAACATTGGTGGTGTTCAGCAACACACATTGGTGGTTGTGGTGGCTCATCGTGCTTTCTGGAGTGGCGACCATGGTAAAATGTCCAACTTGAAGCCATCACGCGTGCGTGCTGCAGCAGGCCACGTGACCGTGTATCGGCCGAATGGGATCCGGCAGAAGATGTTAGTACTAGCAGAAACACCTCGTGTACATTCAAACTCCACAAACGTCCACAGTTGAGAACATTGACTAGCAAGTATAATGGGATGGAATGCACCTTTCCGTTCCATGGCTACGACTGCCAGGAAATCTCTCAAGATTGGTATGATTCCCGCTGACGGGATCGGTCGGGAAGTCCTCCCAGTATGTCTGCAATTTCTGCTTCTCCTGTTATTTCCTTACCTCCGCCGAGGGCGCAAAAGCTGCAATCCAAGCTCTGGGATCATCGATACCAAAAACTGAATTCATCGACCTTCTCGCCGGCTTTGAGTGCTTTCAGAGAACAGGCACTGCCCTGCCAGATGAGACAGTTGAGGTGCTGAAAAATGAATGCGACTGCGCTTTATTTGGAGCTGTCAGGTATGTCGTATTCCACTGGCAGGCCTTCCGTATAGATGTACAAACGCCGAGCGTGTCAGCTCGCCCTCGCGCAAAGTTGTTGGCTATTCATCGCCTATCGTAGCTTTGCGCAAGAAAATGGACCTGTATGCCAATATCAGGCCTGTGTCCTCCGTGAGCGCATATTTTATTATCGAATGCGAGGAATCGTGAACCGTGTTGGCAGGTAGCACCGACACTAAACGAACAGCCAACAGTCGATCTCGTGGTCGTTCGGGAAAACACTGAATGCCTTGTGAGTCTAGCGTCATGGCAGATCTTCTCAATTTAGCTGAGGGATCCAGTACATCAAAGAAGAAACGCAGACCGTTGGGGAGAAGGGTATAGAAACTCGAGCAACACGCCTTATCACGGAGCGCGCTTCACGCCGTATCGGGGAAATGGCGTTCAAAATTGCCTTGACCCGACCACGCAAGGTCCGTGCAGTCTAGCGTTTGATCCGTCGAACTGAATGATCTTGCCTCAGCATGTTACTATCATTCACAAATCCAATGTGCTATCCGTCACAGACGGCCTTTTCCGCGAAACGGTCCATGGTGTTCCCACACTGCCTGGTATGAACGGGAAATACGATAGTGTCACAGTTGCGGAACAACTCGTTGACAGTGCCGTATATAGGTTTGTTTCAGCTCTGTCTTACCTGATTATCACTGATCGTTCGTAGGCTATTTCGGGAACCACAGTAAGTACTTTAAAGCTCGTTCTTCCAAGCTTGGTCGAGTGACTCCAATCAGCATTTATGATGTGATGGTTGCGCCTAATCTTTATGGCGATATTATTTCGTGAGTAACTTGCCATGGGAATTTCCTTTACCTTCATTCCACATGGCAGGGACGCCGCAGCTGCACTTGTTGGTTCTCTTGGCCTCGTGCCCTCGGTCAACGCAGGGGATAGCTTCGTTATGGGCGAGCCGTGAGTTGTAAACGTGGTGGATGGTAGAAGGATCTCACCGGCCATTCCAGCGTCCACGGATCCGCCCCGGACATCGCTGGCCAAGATATTGCCAACCCGTTGGCTGCTATCCGTTCTGCTGCGCTCATGCTCCGTCAGCTTGGATATGGAGATGGTGCTGCTAGCATTGAGAACGCAGTGGACGAAGTAATTAGGGAAGGTAGATACTTGACGCCTGACCTTGGTGGGAAGAGCAGCACAAGCGAAGTTGTGGGCGAGGTAGTCAAAAGGATATAACCAGCATATCTACAGGCGGGGTGCC
>QGOI01005595.1:0-29440 GCA_003313885.1 Boletus sp. MG55
AATCTTGCGATCGGTAGATGTTCGCCGCGATGGCTCCACTAAAGTTCCCGAAACCGACCTGGAATGCCATACCTACAGCGCGTTTGTACTGACCAACGAGGTTGTTGCCGAGCCTACTCAAAATGTTTAGCAATGGCAATTTGGATAAGAAAACCGACACGTACCATACAATAACACCAGGGACTGAAGCGTAACTTCCAACGACGAGCAAGAAAATCCCAAAGTACTTGACACCATTCGGAGCATTCGATATGTTGATAGAGTACCCAATGAGAAGCAAGAGGAGGCCAGCGTAGATGAACGCGGAACGGATCTCGAGTTTATCTGAGTAATTCGCCCAGATGAGAAGGATAATTGCTAGATAAATGTGTAAGTTGTCAAATATAGATGAATTCACAGAAAAACTCACTGGCAACGACGTATGGTGGGATTGTAAGGAGTTGGCTAACAGCAGTGGTGTAGCCGAAGCTGTGATCCAACATTGATCACCAGTGATAGAGCATGGTGATCATGGTCACGAACCTGTCAATAATTGTTCTGTACAGAAAGAAGAAACGTTTATGAGGACCATGAGACCAGCAGTAAAACAACTTACGGAAGGAAAAAGGTGATGCCGTACACTACGTCAGCATGATGAGCCCCGCACACTATCAACTAAGAAAACTGAGACGGTTACGCACGGGGAGCAACAATCGACATGCAGACAAGGAGGTGCAAATAAACCTGCCAATCAGTGAAGGGAGTAGTGATATGACGAAGGGCAAAATGCTCTTCCTCTCCGACAGAAGAGTTGTCATATTCTGGTACGCGTTAATCCATGCGTGCCTCGAGGAATGGGACAACACACTTTTCCTCCATATGAGGTATGCGCGTTCTTCCGGCGTCAGGAAAGTGGCAGTCGACGGGAAATCGACAATCACTGACAAATGCATCGAAACAGGATCTTGACGATCAAAAGAGTTCTGAACTCACCAAAGAAGGCAATAAACCCCACAAGTACGGTCAGTGATCCTTCAATGATCTGTCAAAGTGGCTATCAGAATAATAATCACGATGCTTGGAAGTAACCCACGAAAATCCACGACCAACCCTCCAAATGTCCTACTCCTGTCATATATCCTAGCCCAAACGCAAGGAGGCCAGAAAAGGCACCTGAAATTATATTATAGTATAGGGCGGCATGAACAAGTCCCGGTGTTCATTACCTGCTACCGTTGCTGCTCCGAAGAAAAGACCAACGCGGTACTGAAGCATGTGCCTTGGGTACCATAATGTGAGGCTATGGCGCCCACGTCAGTACGCAAGTGACATGCCAGCGCGAAACGCACTAGTATACAACGCCGGGAAACAGCCCGGCTTCGGCGATGCCAAGACAGAACCGTACGCCAACCAACTGAGGGTATCTGCAGATCACTTTTGTCAACGACGAGACAAGGCAGCAACAAACACGCATCACGTTTTCACGAGACCCATCAGCGTCCTAGAATTGGAATGTGTTATCATGCTCAAGTTGTGGAATAGCAGAGGTACGTACATGACAGTGCCCCACAACACCTGAACGTCATCAGTCAGCCAATACCAGAGGGTCAAAGCTTCAGACTTGCCATGATACTCGGAAGCCATCTAGCGTCCCTCGTGCATCAGCAATGCGAATATGCTACGTTCGACTAGCTTACCTTGATGGACGAAATACCTTCAAGGCCAGGCTAAAGAGTGGCATTAGCTCGGCAAGGATCTGGGCGCCGCGGTACTCACTTGGCGGGACATTCAAACACGCAATACGACTAAGGGAACGAGTTGAACCGCGAGCTCAAGTAGAAGCGCAGAGGACATACAATGAAAAACATGGTCTGTAACACGAATTAACAGGGATATCTGTAAATGGAAGAATTGACGCACGAGGGCAATATTGTATCTATTGCCGATGAGGTGGAGTTGCGTCGGGAGACCATCGAGTCTGGCATTTCCTTGGTCCAAGTGAGTCCGATGAAATAGACCAAGTACGCCGAGTAACGAGCAAACGTACCGATATTGCCTGTTCGGTTGTGACAGCAATAAAAAAAGTTTCGGCCTCAACTGGGTATCATGCAGTTGCCAAACCTGTCCGACGTACCTCGGTCCATGAACGAGAGAAGGTACATCACACTTAAAATTGGCATCAACCGTAGATCGACCTTGCGCCAAAGTCGTTTCTCCTCCTCGGATGTGAGCTCGTGGGGTGTATCATCGTCCACATGGCGAGCTTGCTCGAGCTGAGTATCGACCGTTGTTTTGTCGACGGCGCCGCCGTGATCATTCGTAGGTGAGATAGGCATGATACGATGTCTGTGTTGGGGGAAGATGGACGCAGAAAATAGAACCTTGGGTAGTACCAGGAGCTGAATAAGTTCCGCCTTGTTCGGGATCCGGTTCAATTATGTAGTTTGTTACATGGTACGCACCCGAGCCACCCCGGACTATAGAATATAAGCCTATCAGCTTTCTGAAGCGAGATGTGGGATGGGTTGCACTCGTTTCTTCATTGTAAAGACCCTTCATTCCCTTTTTCGCCGATCGAACCTGCAACCACAGCTGTCGAATGGCCCACGAAAGTGTCGTCAAGTGGGAACGTTCATATAGTGTCGTTGCAGGAAGAAGCGAATTCTACCTCAGGCTCGATCATGTTGACGATATCGCCGATGACGTAAATGGTGTTACTGAGCCGCCACAACTCAACTGCAACTCGTTTCGAATTTGGTCCCACGGTTCGAACCCACTCACAACTACGCCTGCTGTTCCAATCTGGTCAGCTAGGGAAATACAGGGCTGTTTATATCTTCAGCCAAGTCATCCAGCGTCTCATGATGAGGCCAGGGTCACAGGGTCCACAATTATAGCTTCGCACAACAATGTGGATCGAACAAGGACCCACGGTACATCAGGATGGGTAGGTACGCCTGTTCCCCCGTCAGTCCAAAGAGGTCTGCTCTCGCCACTCGCAATGCCTCGAAACATCCGGCCCCATTTCCTCCCTTCCCCGTACCTCCCGCGGGTTCGTCCGCTTGGACGGTACTACCCTCTCTTGCGTACTTGGGTCTCTTCCTTTTTGCTCGCACCGAGGAACGAACCCACTCAAAACCCACTCATCAAATTCTTCCTTTTTCATCTTTGGTCGCGGGCACCACGGAGACTCTGCGATCGATCGAACGCCTGCGCTCTTTGATACGGCCTGGTGGAAAGCACTTGCACCGTGCGTAATGCCCTGCTCGTCGAACACGACCCAGACCGTCTTGCAACACGCTCTCCACCCCTTCTAGTCGCAGAGTCGGCGTCGGGACCGCGCCGACAGCGTCTTCAGCGACTCCTGTAAACAAAGCGTCGTCAGACCTCCATGGTTACAAACTCCTCCTGAATGCCCTGCTTGCTCGCGCCCTTTCGCTGATCTCGTCACAGGATAGTACCTCACTATCCAGGAAATGTTTGGCGACCTCGGATCGTCCTGTTGGCGGAGGTCACGGGCATATGTACGGCGTTTTGATGGATCCGTTCTAGGAGGACGAGGATGATGTTCTCAAATAAGAGAAGAGGAAATCATACCCGTACGATTATAATTGTATGGTTTAGCAGGCAAAGGGATGGTTGAGTCCCCATGTTCATGAATCCGCAGAGGGTCGGGGCTCGGTAAGGATCAGGCAGGAAACACGAATGAAAGTGAAAGTAGAGGAAGGAATAGGGATGCTTGAGACGTCCCAAAAAAGAGAACGAGGTCTGATCTGCGCGGGAATGGGGACAGCATTTGAACGAATGCTTGCGGGCTGTAAAGAGCGTCACGCGTTCTCGTCGTCCGTCACTGACAATGACAAGTATTGCTGTCGACGGGCGAGGTGATACGGACGAATCGCGCGGAGGGGATATCGTCCAAGTTGAACAAGCATGGAAGGACTAGGCAACATCGTTGGCCCTGTACTTGGAAGCAAAACTCTTCCGAGGCCACCTGAAATTATTAGCCTCAGGGGGACCGTCTCGTGACCTGCTCAAGAGACTGGCTGACTCGGAATCGGAGCCTGAACTGCCTGCGCAGTGCAGAACCCGCACTGCCAGGTTGTTGGCGAGTTGGCATCGCCCACAGTGACGACGACGACGGGGCACATATGCAACATTGCCGTGTACATGTTTGACGGAGAATGGAGCGCTGTTGGGATTGGCCTCTGAATCAACACCAGGCCTACACTGCGACTAGGGCTAGGGTTACTAGCGACGACGACGCTACGCAGATTCCAGGACACCGATGACAGGAGCGCATGGCATATGTGCTAGCACAGACGAATGTCAATCCGTCAGCTTGACAACTTGGGCCTTGATACCGCCATCCATGACCGCCTCAGTGCTAACAGCACCAGCACCGGCGCACGCACACGCACGGGCAACAGCAGCCACTACCAGGTACGTGGATTCGGGAAATCAGAGCGGTATGTAGTTAATATTCGTCGAGCGGCAATCAGACCCTCCATCGGAGACCTTCCAGCGCACTCCAAAGGGGAGATCTGTACGACCTGCCCCGACGCTGCTTCCTCATTTCGTCGGTGGGCACCTACATCGCGAATAGGACAACCCTCAGAGGTGCGCTTCTCTACCGCGGCACAGGTCCTCGCGTATGAATGGCACATGCACTCGGTTGAAGAGATCCAGTCTGCCATCGTGTAACAGCGCCCCGTTAGGTTTCCCTCGCACGGATCCCCACCCCTATCATACCCCATCTGCATCTTGTCGCCCGCCCGACTTGAACTTGAGGAGAGTCAAACAAAAGGATTGCAGTGAATGCGCAGAGACGTTGCAGCAGGTGCTTTTGCCTTCTGAATAAGAGGTCGCTCGACATGTTTTACAGTCCATCTTTACGGACGATGGTGAACGTCGGCAGCGTCGTGAGATTCTTTCGAAACATCCGGCCCTACATCCACCCTACTCGGTCCCTCCCGCATGTTCATTTGCTATATCACTGACCGTCATCAGAGCCTTGGGAAAGACCACGCTCGCTTGTGTCTCCCTCTGCATGAATCTCTTCCGTCTTGCTGGTGCCGAGGGAAGAACCACCCGACGTGCGTATACCGTAATTCCACCCATCGATTCTTCTCTTACTGAACCCTTCCAAGATTGTATACATGTCACCCCCACCCTGTTCCATGGAAACGGTGCCACTGAGGGCCTGCCCTACTTTGAAAGCGTCGTGAGAAGCACCCGTGTCGTACGCACACACCCTCCTCATCGAAGATGCCCTAACCCCTTTTAAGGTAGGGTCGCGACCCTTTGAAGTTTGTCCAGTGCGATCGCCATGAAGGTCACTAATGACGCCTTTGCGAGCCCAGTTTCAGCCCCTCCTGCCTGTCCTACTTGCGCACTCTCTTTCGATAGGGTACATTGACATCGTCACAGGGTAATGCCCTGCTCTCCAGGGAAAGTGACCATCTGGCCATCTTGGATAGTCTTGGTCGACACCATGGGTGGGCATAGGGTGTTTCACCAAATTCAGTCGAAGATGGGAACAATGTACCAAAGAAGAGATGAGGCGATGTTCGTAAGGTTTAGGAGGCACAATCAAGGTGGAAAATGAAATCAGCGCTCCGTTCTTCGACCATATGGAACGCGGGGCATGTTCCATCAGAAATTAGTCAAAATGATGATCATTGCACACCAAAGGACAGACACGACCAACAGGCGAGGCTGTGAAAAACGGCATGTTTCCATGCTTCCGTGATATGCTCAACTCGCCGGTTCCCAGGTGCCAGGCGGGTGGCTATCAATCACTGATGAATCGCTTCCGCTCTGCCATTTGATTGAACCAAACTTTGAGACGTGATAGACGCGCTCACGAATGGAGGAGCTATACTATATTGTGAGGCTGATCAACTTCTTTTCGAACGGTTGAATCATTTGTACGTTGTTCAGCACAGAACACGAAGCATATATGCATAGGTTTGATGACGAATGGGCCGAGTCGGCTCCGAGATAGTCTGATCACCAGACTAGCTCCGAGAACCGAGAGAGACCGAAAGCAGAAGGCGGGCAACAATGTACAGCCTGAGATAGCGCATAGTATGCAATCGCATGTCATGAGATCAGTATGTTACAGCCAAAACGACGCTACACACTAACATGCGCGAGAACAAGGAAGAATGTGCCTACTCACGTATCTGCTTCGACCTGACCAACTCTTAGACGACTACCTCCTCTATTCAAATGACGTCGGTGTCCTAACTCGGACTGCTGGGCCACGAACAAGCTCGACATAGCTCCGTCCGCTCGAGCCGACAACCAACTCGCCAGCATACATACCAACCTCGGAAGTCATAACACTGGCGCTCCAGACTGACTGAGGGAAGGGGCCCGAAATGTTCCTGCTGGACACATGCCAGGAGGCGATCCACGAGACTGGTGACGAGAGACGGTCTTGGATGATCTTTTGCGATTTGAGAGCAAAAGCATTCGGTGGGACGGATGGGCCACTCGGAGCACATTTCCATAAAGTCGGCAGAGGAACGAGGTTGTTGGGGAGCGTCGGCGAGGATAGACGTGAACAAGGCTGTGAGCAGGTTCTCTTCTCGCTCCAACTTGGGCACGGATGGAGACCACGTGAACGAATGCTCACGGAGACGGAGAAAATCAGGTGTTCTTCGTTCGGGACCACCGCCGTATCGGGGATGGGGAGGTCCGGACGAGGCAGGCGCCGGTACAGCCGAGATATTGTCCGAGTTAGTCTGGGACCCAGCTTCGGGTCTACGAGGCTGCGGTGTACGCCGGTATCTTGATCACGCCGATATGATGCCCGTCATACCGTCATCCACGGACATTAATATTGGCGAGCGGTCAAAATCACATTCAGGGTTGACACGGCAGCAGGCTAGCCTGTTGAAGTTGTCGCGCTCCGATTTGCAGCTGCAGGTGGTGTTCCATTTACCAACATGCACCGTTTCAGACTTCCCACCGAGATCGTTTCAAGTCGATGAAAGACGTATGATAGGTCGCGGTGGGGATTACTGAGCTGTCAACAACCGACCGAGTCCTCCTACTCTTTCCTCGTGCCCGCTGTCTCTGACCAATTCCTCTATCTCCTCGTCGGCCCCCACTACTGAACCCTCTTCCGGGTCGAGATACACCAATGAAGTACCGAACTGTGACGACATACTGAACGAGCTGTCGAGTCGTTCCTCAGCCTGGCTGTGGGAGCAAGTGTCACGATCAAACAGCTCCCGTATGTCGATGATGCACCTAGGAATCATGGGACATATAAAGATGATACAAAACGTGGTCAGGATATGCATCGCAGTATCGTCCATCGAAGGGTCACTTTCGATCACCGCCGTGATATTGAAGAGTACGTTCCTGTGCAAACGGGTGGTTAGCCTTTGTCCATGGGCTTGACAGAAAGACAGGGTGGATAATGAGGGGACATGGGATGACGGATGAGAATGAGAGAAGAAGCGGAACACACAAAAAAAAGAAAATGATTCCTTCCTTCATGAGGAAATCCATGTACCGGTTGGGCTGCCATAGCCTTGTCGCTTTATACATCTCAATCGACTGCTTCAGGCATTGGATGAGAGCCAGAACGAACAGTAGTGCAGCGAGGATGAATCGGGGAATCGTATAGTATATCTCTGCGTGCGATGGCACATTGATCGAGTAGTTGCAATGGGTGAAATCATGAACTCGGACAACTTTTGCTGGAGAGAATGGTAGCAGGAGAGGTAGTATCATCCGATCAACATCACCTTGATACTATTGATTGAACCTGAGACGTACCTGAAAAGTATACGCTGGAGCTGTAGTACATCCCTGCAAAAATGAAAGAAAGGACGACTTCCGCTATGTAATTGAACATGAGAAGATGGAGGATTGTCTTGGATCGATTCCACATCGTATAAACGCGCAGGAGCATCACAACTGAAATTGAAATCATTGCAGAGGAAAAAGTATTCGACGACATGGTAACTCACAATCAGCAGTAGCAATGAACACTTGGAATATCCACTGAGCTGCCAGATAGAGCGCAGTGCCTTTGGAACATGCACGCTTAATTCGAACATTGTGATACATTCCACAATGTTGTGCTTACACCTGCTCGATCATTAGTTATGCATGAGTTGCAAATCGTAGAATTTGGATAAATACGTCTGTCAAAACACGATCATTGGCAACGGATCGTGTGTAAAGCATAAATACTGACTTTGGCAGGGCCAGGAACGAAGCTACTACCAGCTGTCAATGTACGTCAGTAATTCAACAGAGATTTGCAGTTGTGAACGTACTGATTGCACTCAAACTTAAGTACGGACGCAAAGTCAACCAAAACATTCAATATGCATCACAGTGGCTGATACGTACACAGCCCAACAAAGACCGAGATAACGAACCTACAAAACCATCAGTTCGCAAACGTTGAATAGAATACACCCCGAAATGATACATACTAAAACAAACATTGTAGAGACCTGGGTCCAGGGCTTGCACTGTAGTATTTCAGGGAGAGTGTACGTGCTTGATAACTGGCATTTACTTACCCAAACATACTCTATCTAAGTGGATCGTTAGCAGGGGAACAAGAGTTGGAACTAGAAACACGATACCTCTTTGGGAAACATGAGTACTAGGAGAAAGCGTTGCGTTGATCACTCCAAGGTACTAGGAAGGATACCTGCACGAAAGACCACCTACTATAGTCGTACCCGACAGCAGTGATCAACGAAACTATGTTCGTCCATAAGACACCATCAACAACATTTGCAACAGTACTCACTGGACACATAGTCGCTCAGCTGAAGAGACCGTGAAATAGACTGCCATTCGGAAGACATGGATTATGCGAGAGGGTCAGTGGGTTCAGCAATAGTCACAGTAGATCAGGTGGCAAGGTCCAGGGTCGTGTGAAGTCTCCCGGGGACACGAAAAGCTACTTATATCGTCCCTCGTCCACATCGAGAATGGCTGTTTGCGTTAAGAAGTAACGTTTTGATGACTCGACGAGATTGTACACGGTAATCAGCGGAGCTAAGGACTGAGCAAGGAAGTCTGCCCGCCTGTTGCATTGTCTCTCAGCATTTCGGACGAAGAGCGGACCAACATGTTGTCCAGAGCAGAGCATGCGTGCCGTTACGGTACTAGGTGGCGGCTTTCAAACATTGCGTTCAACATGAACCTATACCCACCCATAAAAGTGCAACTCGACCCTTCGGAATAATCTCCATTGTTCAACAAATAGCATATAAGAGGTATCGTGTTGGATTAGAAGTCGGGCAGTCTATACATAGGTCCATCAGTGGCCAGTGTGACCCCGATTGATGTTTCACAGCATCTACAGCACAGGAGATGATATTCCGACACTGATTTGCCAGAATAACCAGCACGGAAGCCGGTTATTGATGTTGCGGCGTTGAGATTAGCTCTACAGCAAGTCTTTCGTTGGACAATTTAAGGCAGCGCTATCGATCAAAGATGGAAATGCCACTTACCACAAATCCACTATACGTCATCTACGGCCGCAGTCAGCTTATCCTGACGCCTTTGGGCACTCTGTTTTCGACAATACCATGGGATGTATGCCGCGAGGGCATGACGTGCAGTCGGCGGAACTCCTATGATCAGAATCTGAGAAAGAATAAGCGCCTTGAAAAACATGAGCGCGCGAAGATCGTTAGAGCAGGAAGGCAACATGTTTACAGTATCATTTTGCGCCCCACTGCGAGGAGACTGAAACGCTTTCTCTCTTCAAGCTGATGGTTTGAAAGCGGCGACTGCGTACGTTTGGCACGGGTGTCTGATCGATGAAGACAGGTGCATCATGATAGGAATTTTGAGTGGTAGTAACTGTGCAATGCTAATAACTTGGCAAGACTCCGCGATAGTGCTTGACACCGGTCGCTCTGATACTGTGTACAATCGCGTTCCACTGTGGCCGACGGGATGCATGTTTGGGCGACGTGACATGGGCCCATGCCAGCACACCAACAAGACCCTGGGAAACTGGAGTTAGGACCTCTTCAGTCCCAGCGATCATTCCTCGAGGTATGAGTTCGTTTGAGTTTTCACTATGGCTTGGGCTGAGTCGCCATCGAGCACGCCCGTTCCTCCGTTCAACTATGAGGACTCAATTTATCATCACTGCTTTCTCCTCCTGCTTCCTTTTTGACACTGCATCTCCGACATCCTCTACCCATCCTCGTGATGACGAGGTGCTGCTGCTTCAATCATCCCATGCGATATCAGCTCCCCTGACTCTACCTATTCCCTCCGCTCCAGAGACGTATTCGGTGAATCATCGCAATACTATTGAGTGATCGCAGCCATTCCATTGCTCACTACGTGGATACAGACACAGGTCAAAAAAGTAACAAGAAATACACCCGATCGACATACGAGAATTTTTCCCTAAACTGCCAATCGTTGGTCTCGTTCCCAGTCGCCAGCGAGAGCGAATGCCACAAATGGGCGACCTTCGACTATGGTTGCATGTCAGAGTCTGCCAGTGAGTGTACTCTTCGATAGACGAATGGATGTGATGAATCTAATATATCATAGCGAACAATCGCGGCACCCTATTCAGAACCACAGGGTTATTTTTGGTTTCCTTTGTTTGTGAGTATCGTTGTTTATCCTGACTACTCGAGTTTGTATGCAGACAGTCGGGATCTTATCTGACTAGGCATGGAAGGACATGTACACCGTGAAAACCTCGCAGCCAAGATTTTGACAAGCCGCCATAGCGAAGCGCAACACATTGAAAGCAGAAATCCTCCGGAATAGTGGTGACTCGCTGCATGTTGAGTTCGACGGAGCTCGAACCAATGTCGTTCCCAAGCGCCATTATCCACCTCAACTATTTATTGCATGCTACATGAGTGCGTCTTCATCATTGGTAAAGTACCTGCGCCCCCGGATTTCGAGCCGTATGTCTTCCGGCCCACCCACGGTCCGACGGCTACGTGACATGGATCCATGGCGAGTCTCGAGTCTCATACTCTTGTGGCGAATGGCCCCGAGTGGGTCGTAGTACTACTCGCCAGATAATACACAGTAAGTACCGTCGCCTCGTACCATACCGTTTCATTCTCCAACACTGTATCAGAAATTGACCGTTTTAGTCCTTCTATATATCTTCACACCGACCGTCTCTGCCCAATTCGAGCCGTATCTGTTCATCAACCCCACCATCAGTCGCCAAAAGGCTTCCTCTTGACATCCCTCCTTGGTATGTGGTGCTCCGTATCTCCATAGCACCATACTGAAATGCTCCATGAAGTCGGTGTCATGTGCTCGTAGTATCAATAGGGACGGGAAAGCTTGGATACTCGCGACTATCACACTTAACAAATAGCTGCATCGAACGGCGTCGACTGAAGCCAACCCACATCATTTTGTCGCGGTCAACCAAGCGGCCTCAATTCCCTCTGCGTCCACCTCGATGGACTGAGTGAACAGACGTTCCTACAAGATGGATATAGGTACCTGTATCTCCTACTGTACGCCCTGACCCATACCACCATACACATGACGTCCCCATTGGACATCGATAGCTGATATTGAGAAACCCTCTCGCACAACGGCTGCGCGACGCCAGCCGGGGCTAAACCTGCGCTTGAATCAGACCTTCATCAGAGGTGAGCGAGATACGACTGGAGCATTGAATGGCCCACAAAAAAACATGTCGGTTTTGCGCGCGATGACCTCATGTTTGTGAAAACGGTCTTGTACTGTCAAGTCGTTCATTTGCATGAAAATACTCGAGACCCCGGAGGAGGTGATCATGATGTATCAGAGCTGGAGCTGGCTAGGTTTAGCATCCGTCGTGGGATCAGATCACCGCAGGATGGGCGGATGAAACTCGTGTCGGTGCGCGTGGCGCCGATGTCATGTTTGTCTAACAGTGAGGTGATGGTTGACGCCATGAGTTGTAGAATGTTGATTGGCGAGGCAACATCGATGAATTTGAGATGGTGTTGAAAAGGCAAGGGTCTCAGTGTCAATAGGACGGCTGAGCAAATACATGTGCAATGGAACAGGATATGACCGCTAGGCTAACCTCGGAGCGGAATGGACCAAGCAAACAGGAGCTGGGAAAACCCTCGGTGGCCCACCATCTTGAGTTGTGAACCAAGTCCGTTTGTATGGACGTAGCCGCTGAGGAGGAGATAGAGTAAACAGAAAAGAAAGTCGATGATTAGTTTGGAAGAATGCACAATGACTTGCAGATGGGTTCGCTGCGAAAATACACGCGTGAAGCCCTGCTCATCACGGTATCAAACAGGCTTATCATACCCTGAAAGACCTTTGCAATATGGTGACTCTCCAAGAGCCCAGAAACTCGTATATTGTTACATTTACTAGCAGTTCAGAACGCAGCACCTGTGGAAAGAATTAAAGTAAATAAGCGTTCGAGTCCTGTTCCGAAAAGTACTAACCTCCTCGATCAAACCTGACGCACTTCATTGTCTCCGAGCACCCCGAGTCAATGGTATCGCCCTCGAGCCTTCCGCATCACCCTCTACCGCTGGTCCCCCCTCCATGTCCACGAAGGTAATCATAGACATGGCCACATTTTCACTGGTAATAGGTTGTGAGAATACCCCGAACCCGCTGTCGAGCCCTTGCCATCGGTTCCGAAGATCACGGTCATACAGTTCCCGTATGCTAATGATGAACCGAGGCATGATAGCGCATGAAACCGAATAACTAAAAGTGTCTAGGAAGAGCATCAGATCGACGTGGGGTAGTTGGATTACGTTGATAATATTAAAAAGCAGGTTCCTGGTTTAGGGAAGGTATTCGCATGGTGAGCTTCTTTATGCGTTTTGAGAGAAAGGCAAGAAAAAGAAATGTGAACAAGAACGACGGGCACATAGATATGATGGAACAAGGGAAACATACACGACGAAATAAACAGCTCCTTCCCTCACGAGTAGCTCCATGGACCGGTTTGTCTGCCAGCGCTTCGTTGCTTTGTACATCTCAATCGACTGCTTCAAGGTTGGGATGATGGCGAGAATCAATAGAGCAGCCCCGAGAACAAATCGGGGAATTGCTCTGTATGTCACCAAGGGTGCTGTATTAGATGAATAGTTGCAGTATCTGAAATTGAGGACTTGAACTATTGAGACTGGAGAAAGGAGAAAGTGGTGGCACACTGCTTAAGACTGCATTGTGCTTTCAGATTAGCCCGAAACATACCTGAAAGGGTCCTATCAGGGTTGTAGTAGATACCTTCCCAAAGGATTGAGACGATAATTTGCAGCACGTGAATGAACAAGAGTATGGCGAGGATGGCCCTGGATCGACTCCACATTGCATAAACACGCAGAATCATCACTACTGTGATACATGTCAACACAGAGGGAAACAAAGTTAGCGAGCATGGCAACTCACGATCGGCAGCAGCAAGGAATAATATATATCCCCAATCTCCTACCACAAACATCGCAGTACCTTCGAAATAGTATCTATATCTCATCCTGGAACCGAGAGCTGCGAGAGGGGGACTTACACCTGTTTGACTGTTAATGTTACAGCTTCACTTGTGCAAATGAGGTACTTACGTCTATCCGAACACGGTAATTGGCGGTGAATTGTATGTGAGGTAGAAAAACTGACTTGGATAGGGCCAGGTACAAAAAAACTACCAACTGCAAGCGCTATTTGGTCAGCCCAATCAACGTCAATATGTAGTAGTACCCTTGAACATACTCAGTGCGAGCGCGCTTGAGAGTGGACTCAAATTAGCATATTTTTATATATCCGCAGTGGCAGCCGGAAACTTACATAGCCCAACAAAGACCGACGTAACGAACCTATGGAATAATGAGTATGAAGTGCTGCGAAAGAGTGTCTGGTGAGGCCTTTTACGCACAACAACGAAAAGCGTAGAGACCCAAGTCCAGGGTCTACGCTGTGGTACTGTTAGGGACATGGAACGCAAGTGATAGCTGTCTCATCCTTACCCAAACATTGTCTATCTTTGTAAATCATTAGCCATCAAACGAAAGGCAGCAAGCAGGATAAGATACCTCTTTCGGAAAGGTAAGGACTGGAGCGCCAGCGACAGAATTGCAAGGGTCACTATAAATCGAGAAGAATAGCATGCACTGAAATAACGCTCACAATAATCGTATCCGACAACGGTGATTATTATCACTGTTGGGAGATCTATAGGATTAATCTGTGACCAGAGTTGTGCGTGGCCGTACCGGGTGCACAACCATATATTTGGAAAGCTTGTAGAGTAGTTTCTAAGTCGGAGGACATGGCATATAAAAGAGAAACACTGGAAGCGATGACTGCCAGTGGCTGACGGACAGCCGATAAAACTGAGTCGAGCGGGAGGGGAGTAAGGTTAGTCGAGGTTGGGGTCGCTCCGCAGTTATATGTTCCGCCCGATGTGGCACTATTGCTCACAAGATGTGAACGTCCATCCAGAGCCAGACGTAGGGCGATACAGAAAGAAGGAGAGCCTGAGTGAGTGGCGAGGAGGGCACTGCCAGTGCGAGAGCGTCTTTAGTATGGGCGCAACGTCGTTACGTATGCAGTGATGAACCCCTTAATTATGTATAAGGCTCCGTACTCGCACATGCAGTGATAAGAGCTAGATCTCCGCAGTCAATACGGCATCTGTACCTTTACCATCAGGCATTCAGGTTTCACAATGCGGCTCAAGAATCGCAGAAAGGCAAATTTACCGCTGATTGCAATCCTTTTCCTCTCCCTGCATACCCGCGCTTTGTAGAACTTAAGTTGGGTGAAAATGTTGTCCAAAACGCGAAGACTGCGCTTGTAATATAAGTTGACGTTTGCGCCACGGGAATACTTGAAGTTTTCTCGATTAAGAATTTGTGGACTAGAGCTTGAAGTATGGATGAACGTGTGGTGGAGCCTTGTCCTGAATGTTAGTAGTACGGAGCGCAGATTTGAAAGCGAGCATTTCCATGGACCATGCCATATCCATGCAGTGTACCGCCATTAGTGTAGATTCAGGCCCACTTTTCATTGCGGATTATCCTGATTATCAGTACCAGTCATGATGCATAATGGATCATCCAAATCCGCTCAGTTGAATAAGCATGCGTTCGATCGGAGGGGCACTAAGCGCGTAGCGCCCTGCTTTGGACCCGTGACTTGCCGATTCAGATGAGCCATACAGGACAGGGCCTTGATCCGTGCTATCATGCCGATCAGAAAGCGTTGCACAGGTAAGCATATCCAGTAATCGCAAGAATACCGTACGACGGCCCAACACTGGCTCCGAGATGCATGTTAGTCAGTAGACACAGCTTGATAGACAAAGTCTTGCGATACCGTGGGTCTACCGAGTAATGTAGATGTTAGAGGAAGCGACCTAAATACCAATGGTAGCCTATCTGTAAAGCAGCTAAAATGAATGAATTGACGGGTCGTACCACTTTCGTAGGCCATTCGACTCGGAGAGCTGCCATAATCAGCGGCCCGGGCCCGGGAGGACAGCGGCGAGAAAAAGGAATTAAGGGTCTTTCTGAAAAAGAAACCTGCGCAGTTGGCGCAGCCCATCCCAAAGCCCGCTTGAGAAAGCTGGTCAGTATGACTCTGTGGGTCTATGGTCAGAGTCGGACGAAGCAAAGCCATGAAGGATTCGTTGACCGGCGAACGGTCATCACTGTTTGTCGTGGATTCAATTGCTGACGAGGCCATTCTTCGACTGTCACCGATCCTCTGCCGAGTCGTCCAATGGGTCCGAGAGCCGGCATCCTTGCTACTCTCCAACCTCGACAACGAGGTTTATGGGAAGGCATATAAAGCCGCAGGGTCCTCATTGCGTCCTCTTACTCCTCCGTATACATCGTCTGTATGTCTTTACCTGATGGAACCACCGTCCTGATCGTAGGTGCTGGTCCAGCAGGCCTTGCTGCTGCTCTCTCTCTCCTCCACCATGGCTTCCATGATTTCATCATTGTCGACGCCATACCCCAAGGAAAAAACATCTCCCGAGCCGTCGTAATTCATGCTGCCACTCTTGAGGTAAATCGTCTTTGTTGTTCATCCTTCTGCTGTCTAAGCCATATATAGGCGCTGGACACGATAGGTTGTTTGGACGACATCATATCGCAGGGCACCAGAGCAACTGCGTTCAACATCGGAACACGTTCTACAAAGCTTTGCGGTCCTCGTATCGAGAGTCTCAAATCATACACTCGACACCCATACATTCTCATTATCACCCAGAACGTTACCGAACGTACACTCGCGAAGAAGCTGGAAAGCTTGGGTGTCATCATCCATCGGCCTCAGAAAGTGGTCGGGCTGAGGCGCAATGCGGAGAACCCACATCTCAGTGATGTCATCTTCGAAGATGGCAGAGTAATCACGACAAAGTATGTGATCGGTGCAGATGGTGCACACTCTGTGGTAAGGTGTTTTTTTATACTTTCTTTGCACTTGGATGTCGTCTCACAATGCGTAGATTCGCACTATGGCTGGCATAGGTTTCTCCGATCCAACGGTTGTAGAAGGAGAAGCAGACAACAACCTAGCTCAAATGGTTATTGCCGATGTCACCTTCGGCAGTGTGAACGCGGATGACGCGTCGAGTGCCACGTTGACCCCGGACAGCCTCTTCCTTTGCTTCCCCTTACCTTCCTCCTTCAACGAATCTCTCGCCGCCGACGGGAAAATTTCTACTTCTGACAGAATATACCGCATCGCCTGTGGTGTACCCTTGGCAGAGGGCGAAATCCCCCAATCACCTCCCAAAGAATATCTGCAAAATCTCGTCGACCGGTTCGGACCATACCGCCTCGCATCAGATCCCTCCGTTAATCCTAACTCGAAGCCAGCGTGTATCAAAGACGTTATCTGGCGCTCACGTTTTCGTAACCGTGCTTCCATCGCTGATACTACTTTCGCCCGTCTTGGGTCCGGAGAGTCAAGCGAAGGCGGTGTCGTCCTTCTCATCGGTGATGCTGCTCACATCCACTCCCCTACCGGCGGGCAGGGAATGAACCTCGGCTTGCGCGATGCCATATTCCTTGGAGAAGCGCTGACGAAACACATCCACGCTACCGAGACCAAACCGCTCTCCGAAGCGGACGCGATCCTTCACGAATTCGCCACAGCGCGCCACGTACGTGCGCTCGAAGTGATCAAGCTCACGAAAGGCATGTTATTGGTCTCAGGCATGCCGTACAGAAAATGGATGTCTTGGTGGTGCCCGATCGACTCTGCGACGGTCCGGGCTTGGGCGTTGTGGGTACTAGGACGTATCCCGTTCGTTCAGAATAAGATGGCATGGGAGCTGAGTGGATTAGGCAGGAGGTAGGAGGTAGTACAGATGAGATCTGGATTATTCCATGTATACCTTCAATGACCTTGACGAACCCCGCACCATTCTACTTCAGGCTATAACTATCAATGCTTAGTACGATTTAGACTACTTTCAATACATTCAAGTTAATTTAATACTGTTGGTACATAGCATGATGAAGTATTGATAGCTCCCTCGGTCGGACTCGGAGCGTTCTCAGTACCGCCCGGGGCCCACGCGTGAACGAAACGGCGATCACAGACCAAAGGCGTGGCTCGGCATAGCCTCCCAGCTATCGGACTCGGGGGTCGGAATGGCACGACGTGTTTGCTTTATCTTGGCCCCTCGGTTCCCTGCGTATCTACAGTCTACTCGTCCGAGTCGTCGCCTGCCGATTCTGTTTCCATTCGATCTCGTAGCTCGCGGTAGTCCTGCAAGCACTCAGGCTTGCTTGCCCGTCGCGTATCGTTCCCTTTGAATCACAACCTCGGTCCCTATCGAACATAGTCTTCCGCCCAACAGGATTCGATGAAGCGATGTGATGGCAGAGGAGGAGGGTGTGCGTCTCGGGCTGAGTTTGAAAGACTTGGTGCTTTTCTGCACCAGTTGTCCAACTCGGTACATACTATGTACTTGCTGTAACAACTCACGGCGCATGGCAGTTCCGGATTCCATGTATCGAACTAAAACTGAGCTGCAAGAAGAGCCGCTTGCGTGAGTGCTTTCCTATAGCTTCCAGCCAACCTGTAATAGTCTGAGCAACTCGTCTCTCCGGTGCCCAGCATGTCACGCCGCCTTCCAATCACCCACTTGCTGCTCACCATCCTCAACAGTCACGTTCTCCTCTCGGCGCGAGTGAGGTTTCTTACCCGATACCACTTGCATTCTACGCAAGGATGAAGAAGTATTCGCATATTACCATCAAACGTCAAGATATATCTATGGCCGAGCGCAGACTATACTGGACAGATGAACGAGTTTTTGAGACTCAGGCGGGTAAGAGTTGTATACAGATTCAAAAATTCATCTATGGTCAACCGATGTACAATGGATAGTTTAATACCCGTTGCGAAGGCGGTAATAAATTTCCCGTTGTCGGATAGAGCGACAGAGTAGACATTTCTGCCATCAATGAGGATCTGCGATTCAGTGAGTTGAGACCCAGTGGCTGCATCAAAAGTCTTGATTTTCTTGTCCTTAGATGCCGCGAAAATGTGCTTCCCATCGCGCGACCAAGCAAGCGGAGTGATTGGGATGCCCTCGGGTGACACTGTCTTGATGTGGAGAAGGTCTTTGCCATTACGGCTGTCAGCAAGGACAACAAATTGAGCAGCCTTCGACATCGGGCGGCCACCACAAAAATCCAGTTCACTCCACCCCGGTAGGACTTCGTCATTTTGTCACTGAACGAGTCGCACTGACTCCTTTATCGTTCGTGCACACCAGGAAATGTCCGAGACCCGAAGCGAAGACGGCAATACTGGATCGCGCCACCGTAACAAGCAGTTGTGTCGGATGTGCTCGCCATTCGGGGAGAATTCGACTGAAGGCAACTTGCGATGGCGATGCGGTCTCCAGGATTTGATCCCGAGATCAGTGCACGCCGACGGTGTTCATAGTATGGAAAGTCGTTATGCTCCAGACGCTCGCATTCTTGTCTCCGAATCCAGTCACAGTGGCACACCTGGTCGAGTCGGGGGAGACATCGGCCGTCGACACCCAGTTCAGGCCCTCCACGTTGACGACTCTTTCCTGTATCTCTGGGTCCCAATTTCCAAACGCTTACCCCTCGCCGAGTCCCACATGTTCCCACCTGTGATCCCTGGATGCAGCAATTTCGTTAAGAATTATTCCCGTTTGCTTTCCCACCTCTTAACAGTCTACGAGTCGCCATCGTCGAATATCATCCTCATTCCCGTCTAAGAGATGTATTCCGTTGGGGAGGAATGCGACTTTGAGCAGCCAATCAGAGCTACCACTGACAACTATGTTTGTATGGTCTTACTGGATTGTCAGCGTTGCACAGTCACTCGGAACTGTTACCACCGGTTCTCGTCGTCGACATCCCCACGAATGGTACACAGTCCGCGGTTTTGAGGCGTTTGGAAAGAGCGTCTTGTGGTGCGCAAAGTCACTTTACAATAGTTTCCTTCTCACCATGGCATTCACGAAGGTGCCTCGTGTTTTTGGTCATCTCTTTGGCTCTCGTTTTCACCCCGCTCCCGGTAGATTGCCTCACAGGCACCCGTCTGGAAGGGAATTGTTCTCAAGCACTATGCTCCGCTTTTGGAAGCGAAATCGCATCAGCTCTGTATGTGCACAAGTATGATCGAGCGCACAACATCATTCAATCCACCGCCATCCAAGTTGATCCGGAAGCGCCGGATTTTGATTTTCGGACGAACAGACAAATTCGTCCTTCACCACCTGGTTCACGAACTCTCACAGCACCTCGACAGGTTTTATATCGACGTCAAAAGTTGGTTCGAACTGCTGCAACCCGCATGCGTCCATCCTGCATGACGTCGGTTGGACCATTGACACTGACGAACCGGACAGATACGAATATTCCTTGCGATCACTGATGCCCGTCCTATTGTTCGCAATAACGCTGTCTATGAAGCCCAGTCCATTTCCTATCATTGTCTGTTGTCCGTTGTGACGAACAGACTTGCCGTAAAGTTCACAGGTCCTCTCGCGCGTTCCAGCAAGGTCGAGTCGCAAACACCAAAGGCTGGAAAGGAAGGAAAGAAGCAGGTCCGAAGACGTCGTTCCAGGAAGCGCATGCTTTACAGCTGCCAGACGCATCACCCACCGGACTGGGATTCTCGCCAACTATATACAGATTTGAGAATGTCACAACGTTCTCTGGAGGGAAGCAGAGAATGTAGATGTCCCTTCCTTTGTCTGATTCTTGTTCTTTGCTATCATCTGACGCTGAGAAACGTTCTAGAAACCCAAACCCAGAAAAATAAACAGGCATTGTATATGGCTATCTCCACGTCGCCATCTATTAGGCTGACTTGTGAAGTGAATATAGGGCGTCATTTGTGGATCTCCGTCCCATCAATTTATGCAAATCGTATAAAGTCTGTTGTTCTCCGTAAAGCTACGACTGTGACTGCCACATGTAGGACGACCGAACTACAGAACGATATTCAATCTTCCATCTGTCTTCTTGGTGCGAATATTTGGGAGCTGGCTTTATCTTGCCGGAGAAGTAAGAGGATACCGCACACATCCCCATCCGGAGCTTCATCTGTGTCGCGAACGGTTGCGAGTCGATATGGACCCTGCTCTCCGAGTCTGGATGTTGCCCAAACGTTACAGTTTGTTTTACTCAATTATGGTCCCACCTCCAAAGTTAACCTCACTGACAGCACAACGAACGAGTGAACCATGTCTCAAGTACGTAGACCCATCGACTGATGCAGTGTGTGATGGGAGCATGGAAACCCTGGAATATTCCAAGTCCAAAATACCAATGCCTCGGCGACGTCGCGCTGTGGTCGTGGTGCTTATACATTTTCTTGACGATGGTCATCTTGCGATGTATCGGATACGCTGTAATAGACTTCGAGGAATGCGATAAACATGCTAGTTTCTACAATATCATACACAGAGCTTCCCAGACGAGATATACATATGCATAAGTGAATATCCAAGTCGTCACCATTCAAGTTCGAACTTCGAAGTCCCACCATCCTCCACTAGCCGTCAACTTTGCCCACTCCCGTTCCTATCAGAACTCCTTGTTCAAACCTGCTGCCCATTATCTCCCAACACTTCGAGTCGAATCACCTCTGTTTCATCCGAGTCCACATCCCACTCCATAATCTGATCCTGTTCTGGGGTGATATCCGAGTCCGAGTCTGCAAATGCAGCTGCAGATACAACCACATTTCGACTGGCGATGGGTTGTGACGACGCCCCGAACCCAGTGTCAACTCCCTGCCAGCGGCCACGGAGATCATGGTCATACAACTCCCGGATGCTGATGATGAACCGAGGGATCATGGGGAAGATGGATATATAAGAGAACAAGGACAGGAAGCGTGCTGTAGTCTTGTTTAATATAGTCCCATTGTTGAGCACACTATTGCAAATGTTGAAAAACATGTTCCTAGCAGTTCAAGACATCCAAGTGGTTAGTTTTGTGCAGGTAAGATGGATGGAGAACATTATGAAGAGAAAAGCAAGACATACACAAGGAAATAAACAACTCCATCCTTCATGAGTTGTTGTAAGTACCGGTTAGGCTGCCATTGCTTGGTTGCTCTGTACATCTCAACTGAGTGCTTCAAGGTTTGGATGATAGCAAGAAGTAAAAGTGTGATACCAAGAACAAATTGTAGGATCCAATAATAAATACCAAGCATGGATGGGACATTGTCAAGTGAATAACTGCAAAAGGAGAAATTGAAAACTTGTACAACTGTGACTGAAGAAATTGGTGGTAGGAGATGCATGACCAGTTATGTGAGATTGCAATAATGCATGCAACTTAGCTTGAGACATACCTGATAAGTGGGTTTGAGGATTGTAGTAAATGCCTGCCAAAGCAAACATAACAATAGCTTGTAATATCAATATGAACAAGAGAAGATAAAGAATTATTTTCAATTTATTCCACATTGCATAGGCACATAGGATCATGACCACTACAATTGAAATCATAATTAGATGTCAATAGGGCAGAAAATACAATAACTCACAGTCAGCAGCAGTAAGGAATATTGGATACATCCAGACAGCTACCAGATTGATGATAGTGCCTTTGAAATATCCATGGGATGTCTCATACTGATATGGAGGCTGGTAAATTGATGTGCTCACACCTATGGAGCTACTGTCAAAATAGGTTCAAGTAATCTGAATCTAGATGCACACATCTACCAAAAGACAGTGAATAATGACATATACATAAGGTGGAAAGCAGAAACACCCACTTTCACAGGACCAGGAATAAAGGTACTACCCCCTGTAGATATATCAGATCAGTAACTTAATCTCCAGTCTAACTTTGAACATACCAAGACTATCAAGACTTGATCATGGATTAGCATGACATTTGAGTTGCATTATATCAATCATCAACCCACATAGCCAAACAAAGTCCAAGATAGCGAATCTATAAAACTATCAATCCAGAGTACATAAATGAACTGCCCCCTATTTTTTATACATACCAGGACAAACATTGTAGAGATCCAGGACCAGGGTCTGTACTATGGGACTCTCAGGGGCTCAGTACCTGCTTGACAGCTGCTTCTTTACCCAAACATAGTCCACCTTTACATGTTGTCAGCAACTAATAACAATGTAGGAAGCAGAATAACATACCTCTCTTGAGAAGGTGAGAACTGTAATGGTGAGATGGTGATGGCCATTTTGGTTTGCAAGGGATGGTTTGCACAAAGCATCACTCACAGTAATCATATACAACAGCAGTAACAATAGTCACTGAATTGGCCTATAAGATTAATCATTGACCAAAGGTATGAATGATCTTACCAGATACATAGTCATTCATCTGTGCAGATTGCAAAGCAGACTGCAAGTCAGAGGACATGGCAGTCTGAGAATAATCAAGGATGGAGAGTCGAGAAGAGGGAAGTTCCTAGCAGTTCAGCCACTGGCATGGGGTCCCCCAGCAGTTATACCTTCCGTACAGTGCTGCTTCGAGACTTATTTGGAACAACATGTGATATACGATTAAGATTTTGCAGTGTTTGATGATCAGATGGTAGTTGATGGAGCATAGCAGGGGAAGGCAGTGGTCCTTGTTGATGTGCGGAGCCTGAGAACCGAATCTCACAACGAAGCCCCAGAGGCGCACCAAAGCAGTTAGATCACCGCAGTCTTCACTTCGGGGTGCTACTCGGATGAAAAATACCAGAAAGATATATTTGTCGCTTATTGGAACACAAACCTTGATCAATGCTACTTTGACCCACCGCCCTCAGCCTGAGGTACTGACAAGTTGGATCACACTGCCAACCCCTGCGCCCCGATATGGATCCAATTCCAACATTCCCCTATCTACGGCTACTTCACGTTAGCCGGGGAGCTGCGGAAGCGATGCGGAGAATCACCGCCAATGGCAATCTAATCCATCATCAGCAAGTACGTTGCGGTGATGAGTGGGCCGACGTTCTGTGAATATCGAGTGACACCGTATGCCGTGGGGCTCGTGCACCTCCGGGATAAGCCCTCGGGCCAGACGGATACTGTAGCCACGAGGATATGATGATGTACTTTGAACCCAGAGTCTGACATGACTGCTTCAAGCCTCCGTTCCAATGTCTGTCCGAGAAGGAACGAATCAGCACGACGGACTATCCAATAAATCTCTGTACGCCAATACCCGCTCATAGCAACGATCCACTCTCCTGACTGGTAATGTCGAACCATGCATCCTCATCTCTGCCCTTCCCCATACCTCCCGCGCGTTCATCACTTCAACGGTACTGCCCTCTCACATATGAGTCTCTTTATTTTTGCTGGTAGGAATGAACGTACTTATCAAGTCTTCCCCTTCCTTCTCTGAACCCGTGTACATCGGGGCCACGCCAGGTTCGCCCGCCGAGACCCGAAGATCGTCCCCTGTCCAAGTAGAAATAAGTTCGTGGAGGAAGGTCATGTTGCAGGCGGGATGTCTGACATGTGGGTTATGCTGTTCTGTAGAGTGTCCTGTCGACCGAGAGAACACGAATAATTAGAGTATGATCCCCATGAAGAAAGAGGTGCACTCACGAGAGTACTACGAGCTCCAAGGTCTCAAATGGCCTTTGAATCTCCTGTATAACCCTCGCTTCTCGATATCCCACCGTCAGGAACCCTTGCATCGTCTTAGCAGAGACCAAAAACGGTATCACTGGCATCACTTCAGATTTTGTTGGTCTACATCTTCGGTGATCAATTCTCGATGTGTCATCGTGAAACAGTTTAGAATTGCAATACTATATGCCAATTTCATTCGCTGAGACGACGTCAGTGCACAATTACAGGATGGACTGACCTCGAATTCATCGTGGACAATCATGGACTCTTCCCGCTCATTGGTCTGTGCAACTCCGAATGTGAACAATTTTTCCAACTCGTCCTGGTTGATTTTGAACATATCGTCATCGTTCCCGTGTTCGTCATCCTCCTCACTCCAAAGAACCGTGTGTGCATGTTCGTGTGAGATCAGAGTCGCACATAATTGTCGGGTAACTGTGGAGAAGGATTTAGACGTGGACGTGGGTCATCTCGGATCGAATTAAGGTCAACGAACCTCATACATGGGATGCGGTTGCGACATACGGAAGGCGCCGCAGAGTTGTCCCAAGTCATTTGCTCAGGCAATTATAGAATAAATATCTGGAAGAGCCGCTGTTTGCTCTGATGGTACAAGCCCGAACGGAGAGCCAGTTGCATCCGTACATGCGTATCCGACTGTGCCGCACTGTGAAAACAGATTGTCAATGTTACAAAGGATGAACGATACTAGTTGGATGGCATACATGGTCTCGTCGCTTCAAGGGGGCGATTTGCAATAGAAATCCGACGATTGACTCATTTGCTCCCGTAGACGCCGATAGGTTTGATGCCATACTTTTCAGGTACCTTATCATTGGTACGTATGCGCCCAGGCAAACACTATTTATAAATGCCTCGAGCAAGTTTTGGGATGGAAATCTTATCGACAGATACCATATGGATGATGAGAAGAAGCAACGCTCTGACTAGGATACTCACGGAGAACTCCACTACCGTGTTCCGAGATAAGATCGAGGATGCGATACATCCCTCCGATGGAACAGGCCAGTCCAATTCATCTTGTCAACGAGGTTGAACGTCTATGTCCATCTGCCGAGCCTGGAACGCATTCGGAATTCCAACTGGGGTTGAGTTGAATGAACACACCTATTACTGTAAATCAATCTGATGAGTTTTCTTCGTCGACGGACTGGTAAATACTTTTGCCGCCATCAGATCCGATATATCCATGAGAGGGCGTGCGTCGATGACAATGGATGGAGAAGATGTCTTGAACTTGAGAGTGCAGGCGATAAGAGCTTCAGTAGTGGGACTCGGACTTGCTCCCATTCAAGTTCCAGAGGTTCTACGAGCGCTACTCGTCCGTCTCAGTCTGTACCGGTTCAATTTGCACGATCCACACCTTCTGCTTTTTGTTTGCTAGTGCGGGTGGAGGGCTTGTATGAACTTTTCCACACGGACGATTTGGGAATGAGCGATTCACTGGCAGGAGGCGGTGATGCTATTGATGGACTCAGTACGCGAGCAGTGGCCGCATAGCAAAAAAACAGTCAGAAAAGAAACCCCCTTAAATGGTGCCTGACTAGTCTCGAACCAGCCGTTTTAGGATACACGACGGGACTAACACCCCGTCGCTACTGGTTTTGGTCGTCGGAAGATCCCGACGCCACTGTGGCGTAGACCGATTCAGAAACGGCTGTGACGAGACTAGTGCCTGCCAACGACACTCAACTGCTCAGACTCGGACTAAGGAAACTGAATCAAAGGAGTTATATCTCCGTCCTTCTGTCTCATTTCAAGGCCCTAGCACAATCATCCTTTGCTACAAATTGGCACTCCTACCTTACAGACCGCAGTACTCGCGAGCGAGATCACATGTCCTTGCTGCCCTTGGAACGTGATGCATTCTAGTATGCCATTCACATTACCTACTATCCAGAAACAATGAAGAGGTGGGAAGATCATGGTACGGATGGAGGTAAACCTCACGAACGTGTAAGGCGAAAGTCTGCCTCGGGGTTGGCGATATCGATTTCTTTATATGAAGACGCTGGTTCAAAGTTTGGGCCGCAATCCTCCCGCAAATGGAAGTACTTCGTCCCACTTCTGCTCTCCTCCGTGCTCGTGTCTTTTGATTCTTGGCGTGTTTTTGATATTTGCTGCTCGATCAGAATCATCAGATAGCCCACCGTTGACTCGGACGGAAAGTGATGCTAAACACAAGCAAGTAGAAGACGCCAGAGGACTGAGTATCATTCGGGATCAGAAAACATCAAAGTGAGAGGAACGCAACGTTCAAAGCTACTACTAGTACACTGTCGTCTTGATTGACATTCGTTAGGATTGCAACAGCCCGAATCGATGTTCAGACACTGCCCCCGATCCTTTTCATGCGCAGTATAGAATATCTCAGTGCTCGTGCGGCGTTTTGTGAATATGCTGACAAGTTCAATCGCAGATGGGCTTAAATAGGAGGACGCAAGCCAATGCCGCGAGGCGACACCGACTCAACAGAAGAACCGCCTGTCTACGTATGTCCAACATAACCTATTTTCAATTGAGCATAACGTCTACATGTAAGTATATCATCGAATCATCTAGATCAATCGCCCACATCATCGGTACCTGAGCGAAAACACAACATCCATGTGGGTAATATAAACGAGATAGTAGCTTTTCCGAATTCTCGCTGGTGCTGATGTACGACGAGTGAAACGGAGTAAGTCGAAGGAGTGGATACCTACAGTTATATGGACAATCCCGGCCGAATGCTCAGATAGTACATGGTTTACATTTTGTGCCTAATACGACATGAGCTGTCACGACGTGGTCGACCATCGTCAGCAAAAGGTTTACAGGGCCTGTGTCATTTGGATCTTCAGGACCTTGTGTACCAGGAGGAGCCTCTTTATTGGAATTGCTAGGAGCTGCAGCCTTGGCGGTAGATTTACGCTGTGATCTCTGATGAGCTCCTGCATACAAATTTGAATCGTGCAGGATGAACCACAATCCTCACAAACAAAGAAAACCAAAATAACACTGGTTCTGTAATGGATGTTGCGACTGTCCGCTGTAATATTTTGGATACGTCACATTCATGAGTCTGTCGAGGAAGAGGACACTCACTGGCACACGTTTACCTGCAGCGATCGTAGAAAGCCGTCCATTTGTAGCATTCACTCATACCGATGACCTGGAATGAGTTTGACTACCGGCGGGGCGATCTGGCTTACGTGAAGCCAGGTCCTGGTTTGTAGCCACCATTTGAGCCGTGAGATGTGCTCGTATGACGTGGCAGTATCGCGATGTTCAAGTTTCTCCGAGTGCGCCTCTGAAGTAGGGGTCATTTGGAGGCACAAGGGATCAGACGACTGCGATGTAGTATTAGACGATCGAGGTAGTATCACCGCGTCCTCACGAGTATGGGTAGAGGATATCAGGGATGGTGGCTTCAGCAGCATCGACACGGAAGTAAGAGGAGAAGCAATGATCACGAACCTCGTCACAGTTGAACTGAGCTTCCGGGGTGTTGGATGGCAACTCGACCTATGCCATCGTGAGAACTTGCTTCGACATTTAAAAAAAATGCATACCTCGAGTAGATCAGTATCGCCATCTTCACTTTGAGTCTTGGGCTCCAGTGGGCAGGATTTCTGTAAGTTCACGATGAAGGAATTGGTACGGCTCGTTTGGTAACAGAATGACGAAATCCTACAGGATGATGTTAGGTAGTCCGCCGTCATGGCTTCCCGATGTCGAAGGTTGCTCGTCTCGTTGTCCTTGCTCATGGGTGGATGCTTAGCGTAATGTGTCAATGTGGGAAGTGGTGTGAGCCAATCTGATGCATCTAGCAGTACGAAAGCAAATATACTTACATGAAAGGGACCATACAAGTCCGAAAGGATATTACTGAGGTTACGAACAGCGATTGTCGTCCAGTTCACTATATGCAGAGACAGCTATTGATTGTATGTTTTCGGTGTCCTCGATGACGGTGCCAATCTGAGTGAGGGTCACCGGATGTGTCCGGGAACAAGATAGAACGGCCTGCGAAGGCGGCAATAAATTCCCGTTGTCCTTCCCGTCGCGCGACCCTAAGCAAGCGGAGTGTTTGGGATGGGCCCTCGGGTGAAACTGTATTGATAAGTTGAGGAGGTCTCCGCCATTACGGCCGTCGAAGAGGGGATCGCGCCATCATAACAAGCAGTTGTGATATGCTCGCCATTCGGGGAGAATTTGACTTCCAGTGACAGGATTGTCATGTCGTCGGAGCGGGCCAAGCAATCTCTCCCTCATCGTCATGTTGCAGATGCTCGCTTCCTTGCCATAAGTCCCGGCAGTGACGAATCTGGTCAAGTCTGGATAGATGCCCAGCGCACTCACCATCTTTAAGCCCTCCATATCGATGACCTTTTCCTGTATCTCTGCATTCCACACGCTTGCCCCCCGAGTGTTCCCGCACACAATCCAGTTGTGACCTCTCGACACCGAAATCGCGTTCAAGTTCATTCCCGTTTGGTTTCCCACCTCTTGACCATCTCCAAGTCGTCAGCGTCGAATGATCCCGCCGTTTCCACCGCCCAAAAGATGCATCCTGCGAGGGTGGAACGCCATCGCGTGTACTGGATGAAAACGACTGGTGCCAACCATTATCGTAGGGTCTAACTGACCGTCAGCATACTAGCACGCTGGCCGTCACCAGTTCACGTTTGAGACTCACTGTTACGCACCGGTCTTCGTCGACGGCATCCTCACCTGTACGGTAGTACCTCGTCGTCGGTTTATTATAATTATTTCGATCACTTGGTGAGCAAAATTCTCTGTTTCCCAGGCTAAATCGTTAGTATCGGCGACACCCGCCGGGTCTTCCCTCGATGGCAATGGGCACGCTTATCACAAGACTTGTGATTGTTGGTAGCCCGCATCAGCGCGTCTCGTGGCTTAGTGCGCACAGGCGACCCATGACACCCCAGGACGTTGAAAAAGGTACGCTCATACTCGCAAAGAATATCCTCGGTACAATGGGAGACAAAGAATACCTCTGTTCCCTACCCGACTTGGACCACGTTCGTATGTACAGGCTTGCATGGCGGACTCGGACGTACGTCGGTGGGAAAAAGGTGAGCCACGGTTCCCTAACGACCCACAGATCATCGTCGTATGCCACACGAACGGCGCCCGAGGAAGAACCGGTCAGTCGATGGTCGAATCACATGTCGCGCTAACCTACCGGTCGACAGTGCTAGGAGTCTCGCACGCACACAGCTGCCAGCGAACAGCAACCCTCCTGCGTTCTTTTTATCTTCCCTCGGCCTCCCAGCCCTATGCATATGATGAAACAGACAGATTCTCTCGCATTTATCGACGCAAAACTCATCGGCAGTG
>QGOI01005605.1:0-10307 GCA_003313885.1 Boletus sp. MG55
CAGGACCCAGCGTTGCTAACTCAACTGCACCAGCGACCACCGTCGGGGCTGCCGAAATGACCATTGTAACTGCCACAGACGAACCCAAAGCCAAAGGAGAAACGCCCAATGAATCCGGTGTCGTCTCGGCATCTGAAAGCGTCCCCGATCCTAGCACGCCTCGGTCTACGCCCATGAAGAAGCGCCCCACCAGTAGCTCTGGCCCCGCCTCCCCGCTCGTCAGTTCCATGAGTCCTGCCGCGTCACGGGCCACCTCTCCAGCACCCTCTCTCGAAGCTATCCTACTGGACAGGAAGCGTCGTTTGGCTGCCGCGGCTGCTGCCGGTAAAGATATGGGTCACGTGATTGTACCTTCTATCTCGGGCACGGGCGAGCAGCTTGATGCAAGGACGTCAGCGGTGCGATCTCCGGCCATGTCCAAAGGCACGAGCAAATTCAAGAGCAGTCCCCTCGGAGGCGGCGAACAGACGCGCGTCGTCATCGCGGAGAAGGTCAAGCGAGATATCAAGGAACAGGAACAGGACATTCGTATACCTGACGAGATGGACAAGGCCGGACCGGACAAGGAGGACGACTCTGGTTACTTATAACATTTAGCTACGGGAGCCAGAGCTACCCACGTTCTCGCAGATCCCACGACCTCGGGAATTGGTTCTTACCATGATATCTACACTGCGGTACTTTGACGACTCTTTGATTTCTTACTATGTTTCCTTTGGCGTAGGCTCGCCTTTGAGCTTCGTCTCATTCTTTACATGCTATTTGTGGCGGCGTTGAGCTGCTACTCATTATGTTTGATATCTCGTGTTTTGTCTTGTAATGAACTATGGATCTGTGTGTTTCCAACTTGAAAGTGTCCCGAGCGAATAAAGACTAGCCGACGATTATCATGTGAGGAATAACGAAGCTAGTAACTCGACACTGGAACTTCCGGCATCCAATCATCTCATACATCCCGTGCTGAAGTGCTGCGCAGCCCATCGCCGAGTCTTGCTTCCATGCCAGAACCCCTTCTCACCCCCTCCTTCATCTCTAGGCCCACGCCTTTGAGGCCATCCAAGACTGCGCGATACAACCGCTCCTCCGTAGGACCCTGAACGCCCCTACCACTAACCTTTCCATCCAAGATAGCCAGTGTCGCAAACGCTACCGGAAGACCGACACACCTGGACATGGCAGACGCGCTCGCGGTGCCGTACGACACGAGCGAGGACGTGTACACTTGCGTCTCCTCCGGGGATGCCGCGCCCACGATGGACGCTGGTTGGGCGACGATCTCGTGCGAGAGCACGACGAGGTCTCGTTCGCCAGGCTCGTACCTGAGCTTGTGTGCGAGCACGACGGTGAGGAGGTCGATCGGCGCGACGGGCTTGGTGGGTAGCGGCGGGAGGTCCGAGTCGTTGGTGGTCGTGGCGCTCGAGGGCGCTGAGGGGGCAAGCCCGAACCACCGCAGTGCTTCCAATGCGCGTTCGCGGCGCTGATGGTCCGGAACGACGTACGACAGCGCAGAGGCGAGGGAACGCGTGTCCGCAGGGACGTCCTCGCCCATCCTCTTCCCCAACGCGAGTCGGGCGAGCTCGGACCAAGACCCAGGCAAGACGTGAGACGATGGATCCGCATCCAACAACCCAATGGATTTGAACGAATGCACGAGATCAGCAAACCCAGGGTATCTGTGTACCACGCATGAGACATGCACACGGTGTATTGAGATGTACATGGTCCGCGCACCTCAAAGTACCTCGCAAGACCGTTCGCAGGTCATCGAGCTTCCCAAGTCCGTACGTATCCGTGTACGGGAGACTGTCCCTGTTGGCAATGCCTTCCAACGTCAACACGTTGGAAATAGGCACGTCGGGGAAGTGGTGTTTCAATACATTTTCCCCTGGGATCTCCGTGACCTATCGAATCCAAGTCAGACGGTGTGAATGTCAAACGTGACGATGGTACGCTTACCTCCCCATTGAGCTTAAATCTGGCACCGTTCAGGGCAGCATTGAGCACACCTCTTGGGCTCCAGCTGAATTTATATCCGAGTGGGACGTCCGATGCCTCTGGAGCGGGAAGACCGCCGCAGAACGAAGTAAACGATAGCACCCGCTTGTTCTCTTTCTCTAGTTGCCTGAGCAGCGAGAGCGCAGAGCAGTGGTCGATACCAGGGTCTAAGCCAATCTCGTTCAGCAACACGATGTTGGCGGATTCTGCGCTAGAAGGTCGAAAGTTTGGTAAGCGCTGGATGAAATGCTGGGCAAGGATGAACGTACCGGTCATGCAAGGCGCGCATGGCGGGTGATATATACGACGCTGTGACCATGTGCTTCCTATGCTGGATACAAAGCCCGGCGATAGATGGATGGAACGGCACAGGTAGAAGGCTATAGACCCAGCATAGTTATCTACCCGCTTTGATTCATTGCATCAAATTTGGCCCACCTAATGACAACATCGGCACCCTCGACGAGCTGCGAGACTTTCTGCTTATCTTCGACGTCCAGCAAACATACACTGGCGTTAGAGAAGCCCCGTATCAAACCCTCGGCTTCCGTGCGCGAATTGCTGGCTAGTAGTCGAACATATTGGGTGTAAAAATAATGTACACGATGATGCAATAAGTCCACTGTGGTAGCGTACAAATACAGATGAACTACTGACCAACAACCAATTCCACATCCGAACGCTTGCACAATTCTTGCACTGCAGGTCCGGCGACCATCCCACTCCCAAGCATGAGCACTTTCTTTTTCCTCGGTGAACTCTCCAGCTTGGCTGCAGATCGTCGCCATTTATCAAGAGGGTCTTCCAGCCAGGTATGGCTTCCTTGGAGTTGACCATCCTTGGCAACAGTGGCCGTCTTCAGGGCCTCGGAGTACTCCGGTTTCACAGATTGACCCCGGTACTCTTGGATCACAGCCTTCAAGTAAGGCGTCAATACTCGACAGAAATGTTCGGATGCGTCCAACGATAAGCTGGAGGGAAGGATGTCCACAGACATAATTTGCACACTTGGAAGGTGAGCCGGGAGTGTTGGATGACGATGTTTGAAGAAGGGTTCTGAGATGGTAGATGCACGCGACATAAACTCAAGGCCGCCCTGTAGAAGAACAATGTTATTAGGTGAGCGACTCTCGGAGATGTGCAAAACCACTCGCTTCGATATCACAACTGATGTCACCGATGATCCCAAACCTTGCACGGCCGATTTCCGCAGCGCGAGCAAGCGCTGTTGTCAACGCTTCAGTCGTCATGAGACGGGGGAAGTTGGGAAGCCAGCCGACTCCATTAAGGAAAAGAGTAAGATAAGGAGCTACCTAGCAAACGAATTTGAGTTCAATTCAATATATGAACGAGCAGACGTCATCTGTACCTTCGTAGCAAAATCGGACTTGTAAAGAGACGGGTGTTCGTAATAATGTGTTCTGTCGTACTGACCGCCATCAGTTCGGGAGAGATATTCGGCGGGGGAAGCGTGGACTAGGTATATCTGGATGATTCATTAACTCCAATGGCTTCAATATTGGATGAAAACCAACTACCTTGTGCAAGTCGGTATCTAGATGACAACCATCAATGAGACATCCAAGAGGGGTTAGATAAAGATAACATGCCTGGACTATTCACAAGAGCATGCAGATCTTGCACTCTAACTTTCACGATCGGAAGCTCGTCCAAGATGGAGAGTACACCTTGTGAGACATTTCCTTTCCTACAAAGGGATCATTGAGGAACTGAAGAATCTTGGATGATACCGACTTACCCCGTCAAACCAATTACAAAGGGCCCAAGGGACTTGGGAGTCCCATCCCTGAGGATTTCCTCACCGATGGCTCTCAAAGCTGCTCGCAATGACGGCAAGGCAACATGGGTGTGAGGTCGAGGAGTGTGCTAACAAGTAAGAGTTTCATCAAACGTCAGATTCAGATATCATTGTACACACAAGAAATGGCGAAGCGACCCCGAGCTCGAGATGAGCGTGAGCTAATGCGGAAAGGGACTCAAGAGCACCAGCCACTAGGAGACACGAAACGATTAGCACCAAGGGACTAGTGCTAGATTACAATGCTCCCACCTCCGGCAAACCATCCAAAAGCAACGGTTCTCTTCCCGTCAGGCCCCGTGAGAAGCTCGTAGTCTATTAGCCTCGATGGCAGGTCACGCCGCGGATCCTGGCTCAAGAAACGGGAGAGTAGTTCCATGTTATAAGGCTGTCCCTTGGTAGTATGAGAGAACATTAGGTGGGTGCGAGGCACGGGCGAACCGGAGCTTGCAGTACGTAAAGGTGACACCGGCGAGGTTATCAGTTGCTTGAGTGGTGGTTCTTTGATGCCGAGGACAATGTGTGCGGGGTCAAGATTGGGATGGATCTTTGCACCAGCCTATAGAGAAACACCTTAGTTCGAAATGAACCACCAGGGTTTACTTGCCCACTCCCAACTGGTATGTCACAGACCTTCACAAACTGGTGAATTGGAAAGACCCTTCTGTCGCAATCCTGAATAAGAACGTCCACATTCTCCTCGCGGACTAACGACTCGACAGCGTCAGGTGTCAATGGGCATCTCCGCTCCCAAATTCTGGTTGGGTTCTCGCGACGAATGCCAACAGTAAGCTTGGAAGACGAAGGTGCGACAGTGGCGAACGAGGACCGTCGTACGTGCACGGCGTGTTTAAGCATCTTTCGCGAATCTTACAACGTCGCGGGCGTTCTGCAGTGGAAAGGGAAACGGGGGTTTATATACTCGCCCAGTGGTGAATCCTATCCGTGATCCGTCCGAGGTGGCGGCGGGGTTACATTCATGATGCCAGTCACGAAAACCTCAGCCGAACAATTGGTAAATCCCCCGGCGGGGCTACTACGAGCATCCTAGATACCACATCAACTTTACCAGCACATTGTCACAACAACAAAAAAGGACCTACAGCTCGAACTGCTTGTATCAAGCTGGTTCCAAAATGCAGACGTCAAGATGTTGACCGGTAGAAAAGCAAGTCACGCATCCTCACTCGCTGTGAGAATTCCCGTTATCTTCGGGGTGCCAAGGCGATCGGGGTGTTAAAAATAATACGCCGAAGGGGAGTCGAACCCCTGCCGCTTGCTTGGAAGGCAAGCATGATAACCGCTTCACCATCGGCGTCTACAGCCAGAATTAGTTCCTACCAATCATTATCATTACCATTAGTTGGCGTAGCTCCCATTGGCAGGCCCCACTGAGGCCTCCATTCCAGGCTGGTCTTTATTATCTACATCCAATTCCACTGATTGCACGTCAAGGTCTTCCTACGATGACAGCGAATGTAGGTTTGAGTGGAAAATACCCAGGTACGTCGTTACATCCACCTTGAAGGGATGCTGTCTTTGGCATGCCTGCTGCTGCATATGTTCACTGTCTCTGGGATCTAGCCAAGGATCATGTCGCTGTGACTTTTAACACGCTAGTAAAGTCTCTGTCCACAGAGGACAAAGCTAAGGTACCATCGTTTCTCGGATCGGCGTGTAATGCAAAACAGCTAACCGCTATTCGGCTCCCCGACGCATACCTCAAGCCTCAAGCGATCTTGCTGGCAGGCGGTACTACCCCTTATCGGAATGACACAGACCGTGAACTTCTTTTCCGTCAAGAATCCAACTTTTTCTATCTCACCGGTTGCAATGTCCCTGGGTCATACTTTTTGGCGCTGTATGACCCCACTCCCTCTGCTCTCGCGCAGAATCAGGGACTAGACTGCACGCTAAAAACTACTTTGTACATCTTTGAGCCCACAGTGGTGGATCTCTTGTGGTCCCCTGCTCCTCCTACACTTCAGGAGGCGCGCGATATGTATGCAGTACACGAGATCGAACATCCTCCTAGACTCGTAACTGCCATTTCGCAACTTCCGCAAGGGACGATCATTCACACACTTCCTCAAACGGACCAGTTCCCCAACATTGCTGCCAGTGAAGCGAATGACCTCACAGCAGCCCTGCAATCAGTCACAACGAGGGCGGAATATCTCCTTTCAGCACTCCACAGAACGCGACTTATCAAGGATCCGTACGAGATTGCGATGATCCGCAAAGCTAACGACATCAGCTCACGCGCACATGAAGTCATCATGCGTGTGCTTGGATTGGCCGTTGCAGGGAAGATCAAGAATCAATCTTCGCATACGCCACTTCTACCTGGAGAATGGTTAATTGAGAAAGAAGCCGAAGCAGAGGCGATATTCGTTGCTTCGTGCAGGCGAGAAGGGTCAGCTATTTCAATCATCTTGTCGACGTCGTCTCTGTGATGCATCTCATGCTGGATTGCAGTGCCGCACACCAAGCTTATCTACCTATTGTGGCGGCATCTACACGGGCATCGACGTTACATTATTGTTGCAATGACCGTGCCTTTGCATGGGGTCCAGTAAATCACCAGGACACTCAGAACACGGGAAACCTTTCACATACACACTCCCATGGCGAAGGCAGTGAGGAAGGAAAGGAATTGTTGCCGCAGGTTTTGTTAATTGATGCTGGGTGTGAGTGGGATTGTTATAGCTCGGACAGTAAGTGCCTTGTATTGGACCTCCGGGCGGATCTGGTCTATTCGGCTTGCCATCATTGCTAATCTACACTTCTGCACTATCATCACAGTCACGCGCACGATGCCAGTTGGAAATGGTGGGAAGTTCACGGAGGAAGCTAAGAAGGTGTACGAGCTTGTATTAAGAATGCAATCTGTAGGTCATCACTTTTTTATTTTCACATGATGCGCCATTCATACCTGGATTCACCAACTATGGTTCGTGTAGGAGTCTTTCAAGCTCGTTGCTCCCGGAGTGCACTGGGATGATGTACAGTTATTATGCCACCGCGTGCTCGTGGATGGCTTCTTAGACATGGGCATATTCAAGGATCCTGATGGGACGACTGAAGGTCTGTCATTCCCCACCCACGCAGCCCTGTCGGTTCCCACTACCTCTTCGACATTTTGCTAATGTCCCGTTCAGGTCTTAATGCCCACGTGAATGGCTACACGAAAAACCCAGCCGCCAAGGCAACCGTGAAATCTCGAGAGGCACTCTCTCAGGAAATTCTGCTTACGGGCCTCAGTGCCGCGTTCTTCCCGCATGGTGTAGGTCACTCCATGGGCTTGGATGTGCATGACGTACCAAGTGCAAGCCGGCCGGCTGGAAGCGGTAAATACTTCGTTAATGGTAATGACGGGGTGAGTGGGGTAGCCGGCGGGCACGAGGATTTCTACAAGAACCTGAGATTGAGGTTGCAGTTGCAGACGGGGATGGTAGTAGTAAGTCGACGTTATCTGCCAATCACCGCGTTCTTCTCTCATTATTAACTGTTCAAACCAGACTATTGAGCCAGGTGTCTACTTCCACCCCGCCCTCCTGACGTCCCACAACGTCCATACCTCACCTTACATCAATACTGGCGTTCTCGCTCGCTATGAAGGCATGGGAGGGGTGCGGATTGAGGATGATGTCTTAATCACAGAGACAGGCTGCGAGAATCTAACGAAGGTTCAGAGTGGAGTGGAGTGGATTGAGAGGGTCTGCGCTGGTGGGGACCTCGTGTGAAGTATGGTTGAGTGGACATCCAGTCTGCTGTTCTTGGTCGGCATCAATTCACCTCTGTACTAAAGACAAGTGACATGTATACCAATGTATTGGAAAGCCATCACTCATAATCGCGTTCACATATTCTCAGTATGCGGGTTTTGAGTCACCAAAACTCAACGTAAGTGGACGTTGATGGATGATGGAGTACCAGCACATCATTGCATTTCTGTCCCAAACATCACTGTTCAGCCCACCATACTTCGCTTTCTGCCGCGGAGACGGACTAAAAATGTCATTTCAGTACCTAGCAATTTAGTGCACGGTGGCCGACCTTACCTTCATCAAGTCTTTTTTTGATCTGATCCCAGTCTTTCCCAATGCGATTCCCGTAAGCCGCGAGAATAGATACAAATAGGGGTTCAGAGTCGGGGTGTGTTGATGCAAAAGCCCGTTCCAAAACATAGAGGTCCACTGCTTTATCTTCTACAAGGGTAGAGTGATAAGAGAGTCCGAAGTCAATCAATACCTGAGGATGTATTGTGTATTGGAAGTCATCCTGACGTCAGCGGAACCGTCTTAACGTACTAGATCGTTGTTGCTTGCCCGGAGCAACATGTTTGACGTGGTCAGGTCACCATGAATGATATCAATAAGATGCAACTTGGCGATCTCCACCCCAATCTTCTCCAGGAGCGTTTCTGAAACGGATGGCATGATCAGCCGCGCGTCTGAGCTTTCCTCTGCACGTCACAGACCCATGGAAATATCATTCACGCAGCCCCATTCGGCTGCTCGAGTGCTTATATTGTCGACGACCTCTTCGTAGTCCGGTTCCTCTCCATCGTCCTCATCGCTGTGGAAAACGAGTCGATAACGTGGTTCGTCAATCCCCGCCGGGATCAGATACCGTACAGGCGGGCCCTCTATAAATTCCAACCCCAGACAGCCTTCGGCGACATCTACCATCCTGATACCAGGTACATTCACACCCGCGCTACAATGAAGCCAAGGTCGGATTCAGTCGAAATAACAAGACAATCGATCGATATCAATCCTACCGCAAACATCGCATCAGAGTTCGAGCTTCCCCAACCAAGCGCTGCCGCGTCAGCATTTTATCCAAGGTCGGATGTCGGTATTTCTTAGGGAATCGGTGTTTGAAGAGAATGTCGTCCATGACAGGGGTTGACGGACAACCCGCTTTGATATCGGCTTCTAGAGGACCCCATGTAGCATGCGAAGATCGGAACCTGACATAGGTCTTGAATACCCTCTAAAAGAATGTCCAACATGGGCGACCGATGAGTGTGGATATCTCTGACAGAGGCAATGGTAGGACTTGCAGCCTCTGCACCCTGTGACACCCATTTTGACATTTCCAGCAAACGCTGCGCTGGAATCCACACAGAGGGATCGAACACCATGTCTTGGATGACGGTCGAAGTAGGACAAGTAAGAGGTTTATGTGTAGTACAGGTGCCAGTGCACAAGCTGAGATAAGATCACTGCTTTGACTAGGCGGCGGCGGTGCCGCTGGAGACCCTGCTTGCGTTCTCTCTTTAATCGGGAAAATCGGGGGCGAGTTTTTTATTGGTTACTTAAATTTGGTTATGGATATCGTCGTTGTCTTTGTCGAGGATTAATGGAAATGGTGATGCTTGCGGACGCTGTGTGTGGATGAGGTGGAAAACAGTGTAACTTCGCTATAGGTGCTATTACAGGCATATAGTACATGTCAGCTAATGGAACGGATGGTACGAGGAAAACGAGAAAGATACACGGAAGCTTAGTAACATAACAGATCAAGCGCGATCTTTTCCTTTATACCCTGTGTTCGTTGATTCACTCCTATCTTGTTCGATACCAGTTTCTGGTTCGGTGCGTCGTTTCTTCGAGGAAGGACCAGCTTCTCCATTAAATTCCCCCCGTCTCATCTCCAACCAAATCTCTGTACGTGGTCGAACCACCAACAGAACGCGCACGATTGAGTCGTGATATATTTGAGAAGTTCGACACGATGGTTATTCTTCACAATCAAATGCAGATTATCGACAGGGAATGGGACGAGCTTCTAGATCGAGCACATTATGGGCAATGCAACGGAGAAGATCTCGAAATCCTGAAATCGTTAGTGCTCATGGATGATCGGTGCGACGCTTCAGCTCCGAAACGACCTACCCTCACGATCAACGTGCCATTGCCCTTTCTCACTACGATTTGAGTACCACTGTCATTCCGATAATTTGATGATGTTCCTTACGGCGCGACGCAACATCGAAGACACTGCTCACCATTGGCTCACCACACGCCCCAACTTTCCTCTATTTTTTCGAAAATACGTCATACTTCACCATGTATAGTAACTCATATATCTTTATTCGTCTTGTTTGTCCTTGTGTTGAATTGACACACGAAGTCGTTTTCGAAATGACCTTGCAAGCAAGGTAACTGTAACTACCAAATTAGCCAATCTTCAGTATCACTATATGTACGTAGGAGTTCCGAGACTTCCGTATCGAGTTGAAACGAATTCGATGACCGTTCCAACCCACCCTGGTAGTAAAAGTTGTGTTTTACTGCAATTTGTCTGACACCGCGACTTTTCTAGGGTCACTTCTCTTTCGGCAAACTCCACTGAAACCTTGATGTGAAAGTGTGTGAAAGTTAATCACCATGGATTCACATAAGACAACTCGATTACTGAGTGGTTCATTGGACTACATATGTACTACCGATCAAAGGTGTTCGGCCAATAACTGCATTCG
>QGOI01005624.1:0-28241 GCA_003313885.1 Boletus sp. MG55
TAGCTTCTGTTAACAAGAAGCCTCCTTCTCCCCACCCGCCTTCATCCATACATCACAGACCACAATGTAATTTGTGGTTACTGCTCGTGCCAACTCCCTCTGTCTGGTAAGTGAGTGGTAGTTCACCTAAAACGGCCCTGGAAGGGCGGCGGTCGGGGGTTTTAAGGCCCCTGACAAGAGCTTCACAGGCTCGAAACTGCACCCAATGATTTCGGCCCTCTGCGCTTACAGCCTTAGTAAGCTATAGGCCAAGATTGACAGCCCAGCCTGGTCGTGCCGTAATCTCACACTTCGAACCGGGTTAGCTGACAACTTTCTGACCGACGAAAAAGGGATAGTGCCTGTTCTGGGCTTGTGCCAGCCAATCGGAGCTCGCCAAACAGCCAGAACCTCTCTCTACTGCCATGTTACATTACAAGAGTGACAGCGCACACTGTCTAGACCAGTGAAGCCAGCCAAAATCGGGTCGCTTAGCCGCGACCCAGAATGGGATGGGTACCACGAGGTTAGGACCCCCGGGCAAGTAACTAATAATACAAAATTTTGACATGATGTAAGCCACTAAGAGCGCTATAAAGGTGTAAAATGAGGGAAGGAGGGAGGGAAAAGGGAAATAGAAAAAGTGACTGGGAGAAAAAAGGGATGAGGTGGCGGGCGGCATGGCGGCGAAGGTGAGGTGCACTTGCAGGCGAGTTGGAACCGGGTTAGCCGAGTAACGTCATATACTACATAGTAGTGTCTTTGCAGCTCAGCATGATTTCCATTTGGGGCAAAATTTAATTCCAGTACTAGCCCCATACTGATCATGACTCAAATTGAGCACATTGTTTCATGTTTAAATTCAGCCATTGTATTTATACTATTTCGTTTCACCTATTTCTGTATTTAAGCAGCTTGAACACTAAGTAGAAGAGGTGTTCAAGCTGCACAGCACCAGCCTGAGGTTAGGGTGATCATCGAGCAGGACTATGGACTCCACAATCCCAACTGCAAGTGGTTCATCATTGACTCTTGCGCTCAGGCTGTAGTTGACTCTGTTATCTCAAAGCACACACAAGTTCTTATTATCGGTGGCGGCCCAGCAGGAAGTTACGCCGCATCTGTGCTAGCAAGGGAAGGGTTGCAAGTCATATTGCTCGAAGCGGCGCAGTTCCCAAGGTCAGCTTCGTGTGTCATTTCGATCCTGCTTGTCGCGTATTCGTACACGATACAGATATCACATTGGCGAGAGTTTGCTCCCGTCTGTTCGCCACTATCTCAAGTTCATCGATGCAGAGCAGAAGTTGGTCGAATATGGCTTCAAGCACAAGGTACGGCAGTCTGTTATCAAAGTAGCTGTACTGTCCGAACGCATGTTCTTTCTGACACTTTCACAGCCGGGTGCAGCAGTGAAGTTCAATCAGTTCAAGGAGGAGGGATGTACGTGACCCACGTTTGAATTTCAGTACATGCTCAGATGCACATACCTTTATCACGTCAGACACGGACTTTGTTGCTTTGGGGTACAATAACAGCTCCTGGAACGTGGTCAGTCTCCGGTCGATTGTCCTTTTTGATACTCTGATCAAACTCATGATTGACGGCACATAAGACGCGTGCAGATTTCGATAAGCTGCTTCTTGATCATGCCAGGGAGTCTGGGGCATGCGTGTACGAGAGCACGAGGGTGACGTCGATTCGCTTCTCGGACCAATCACGCCCTGTGTCCGCTGAGTGGAGGCGGTCTTACCCAACGGATCATTCAGGGGAGATTTCATTCGACTTTCTGGTCGATGCAACAGGACGGGCTGGCTTGATGTCCGATCGATACATGAAAAATCGACATTATAACGAGTCACTGAGGAATATTGCTCTCTGGGGATACTGGATAGGAGCTGGGACGTATGGTCAAGGGACAGTACGCGAAGGCGCTCCATGGATCGAAGCGTTGACAGGCAAGTATAGGAGGTAAACCGTGCCCGAGAACCTGTGCATTGACTGTGGCATAGACGACTCGGGTTGGGCTTGGTTTATCCCACTTCATGATGGCACGACGTCCGTTGGTGTTGTTGTGAATCAGAAACAGTACCAGGAAAGGTGGAAGGCGCTTCCGGGGACATCAACGCGCGCACGATATCAAGCTTTGTTGTCGCTTGCCCCCAACTTGATCCGCCTGATCGGTTGTGGGACTTTGGTCTCAAAACCATCGTACGGCCCTCGAGGCTCTGCAGATACGTTGGTGCAATCTACGTCGGATTTTAGTTACTCGGCACCACAGTACGCAGGGGATGCATTTCGTATCGTCGGGGATGCAGGAGGTACGTTGAATGTCCGCGATCTCTGTGACTACAAGTTCCTTACAAGGGCCATAGCGTTCATTGACCCTCTATTCGCGTCCGGGGTCCACCTTGCGATGACGTCTGCCCTTTCGGCCGCAGCTTCCATTTGTGCATCCGTTCGTGGGGACTGCACGGAAACCGCCGCTGCTGCGTGGTACACGAGCAGATTTACGTTGAGTTACACGAGGTAGGACGGAATTTAATAGGGTTCTCCAAGAAGCCTAGGAAACTGAGAAGTGGAAATATGTTAGATTCCAGATAGTCGTATTGAGTGCGTATCAGCAGATTCGGGCAACGCGATTTGATATCCTCAACGACGTCGATGAAGATGGCTACGACCAAGCGTTCACGTTCATCCGCCCAGGTAAGAGCGACCTGGCTTACAGCAGCTTGTGCTCATCGATTGTGTTATGTCTAGTCATCCAAGGAGCGTCCGACATGGGCACACGGTTATCTGAACGGGAGCTCCAGGACGCCCTAGACTTTTGCAACACGTTCTTTACCCCGACATCTCCAGAACAACGTACACGTGCGTTGAGTTGCGGGCTGCCGGATGACCTTTTCGACGTGTCTGTGGCACCAGTAGACCCCAAGGAAATCGACCTCACATTGTGTCAGGTAATCACGAGCCTGGGCTCGTTCAACGGGAAGCCCATACAGGTCCAAGACGTGAGAATGGTGCTGGAACAGACCAACGCTCGTCGAGTGTTGCATCCAGAGTCTTCCATCAATAACCTAGAGGAGGAGCAGATTGACGGCTATGCGGTGAGGCTGCAGAGAGGATCGCTAGGCCTATTGAGGGTGGGATAGACGTCTTGGATCAATCCCCAACTCCTACGATGGGGTAGTACTGTCGAATGTGAAATTGTTATATAATCAACTGTGGTTTGCACGACAAACGCACGAACCTGCTTGAAGGCACTATCCACCATTAATTTGTCTGCAGGTTCGTCCACAAACAACCTGGTTGTGCTGCGTGCCAGTGCTCGACGAGTCATTGTGTCCGCCGTTAGACCTCGTTCATCGCGTGGATGAATATCCCATTTATTATGGCCCAATCTATTATTACCCGCAGTATGCAGTATGCTGCTTTGACACCCTTTGAAACTGTTGCTGTTGGTTGCATGACTCTCGTCACATCATATCACTTGTGCTCACTGTCAGACATGTTTGGGATTGTCTTCCATGACAGTTTTGCCGTCTATAAGGCTATTCGATCGGATTTGCTTTGCCTCTCTTACTTTGCAGGAATTCGAGAGTGCGTCGTACATCCATTGTCCTGTCTTCAAAACTTTTTCTAAATCTCAGGTAGCCGTTCCATTCAACATGAGATGCGGCACTTGCGCCGTGATGAGTTCCCGTGTTGGCTCATCTACCACGGTGAAGTCTATGAAACAGCATCTAACCGCCCTGACTCTCGATTACAGTCTGCTCGAACGGCGTGTGTTTCGTTTAAAGGAAGACTAAAGAAAACTATCTATCGTCACTGCTATTACAGGTGAGTCCAACGAGGTGACGGAGGCCAAGATCAATATTTTGGGCAGCGGGAACTTCAAGGACAAGTTGTTGTCTCAGATTCCGGCGGAGAATTTACCCGCCGAGTTTGGCGCCAAGTGTCAGTGTGTATCAGTGGGTGTTCGTTGAGCGATGCAGAGCCCTGAGGCTGGAATCCCCAGATGCAGCCGAACAGGGTGGAATAGACGCGAGATAGAATTGTCGGGTGTTGCATTGCGAGCGGGGCTATAATCTACCTATACTCATACCTAATCGTCGAGCAGCGACCAGTGACTGGATCCAGCGCTGCTAGCGAGATCTCGTTCAGAGCGACATTTCCAAAACTTCAGTACATAAATCAACGTTGATCGATATGATCGAGTAGCTCGAATACGTTAGGCAGACTCGACAGGGTCGGCCTCCTTCATCCTGACCCACAGACCATCCTGTGACGCAGCCGATGCCATCAGCGGTTTGGCTGCGACGCACAACGGAGGAACCCCATACCTTGACATACATGGTGAGGTGCGACCTCAACATGACCTTCTCCAACGCCTTGCGCCCCTTAGCTTGTGCCCAATCCGCCGGAGGAAGGTGTTGCGTTTCCAAGTCTAGCGAGACGGCATCGATCGACTGCAAGAGCCGAATGAGGAAATACGAGACCTCATTATACGCAAACTGGACGTGCGTCGTCAGCCCACAAGCACGCATACGAACAAAAAGAGTTCGCCTCGCGTGAGCGGGGCGCGGATCCGAACTGGCGTACGTACCTGTTGACCGAGACAGATACGAGGTCCGGCGTTGAAAGGCAAAAAGATGAACGGATTCGGCGTCAGGTATTTGTGTAAGCGTTCGTCGAGGAAGCGATCGGGATCAAACAGGTCCGCTGGAAAGAATGAAAACGAAATCAAGGTCAAGCCACGAGGTCAGATGGTGCAGCTGCATCGTCCACTTGTCTGGTGCTCACCATCGGGGCCCCACAGATCTTTCCTGCGGTGCATGTAGAAAACAAAGTAAAGGATGCTACGAATTAGGGTCAGATGACTAGCATGGCGAGGGGGGATCAGTCGGCTCACGTCGTTCCCGCGGGGACATAAATGGGTTTTCCCCCTTTCAATGCTGGCCAAACGTGGGGCTCGGCAGATAACCTGCTGGGTGATCAGGGCAAGGGAGCGGAACGAGCTGCGCGCATCTCACCTGGCATTAAAGGGGCTGCACGATCTTAGAATCAATCATTCCTTGAGAGAACAAAACTTACACAGGTGGATATAATCGGAGGACCTCTGATACAGTGGCTCCAGATTAGTACATACCTTTGCGACGATCGAAGAGTCGCGCACCGTTAATAAACGCTCTCATGTACTTCATGTCCCTCATGTTGTCATGGGTCGGCCGTCTGGAGACACCGACCTTGGCAATGATTTCCTCTCGTAAACGTGCGAGAATATCAGGATGCTGAGAGAGCATATAGACCGCAAACGTCAGCGTTGCGGCAGTCTACACGCGTGATAATGTGGTCACGGGCGGGATTCACTAGGTCATACCGCGGAATCGACGCACCGTATCCCTGCCCGCAATCAGGATGTTCAACGCCTCGTCCCTGATGATCGTTTGATCTGAGAAATACATCAATACATCAAACCCTGCCTTCCAGAACAAAGATCACAACCTTCGGTGTAATTCACGAGATGCTCCAAGAGTGTCTCCCCCTCCTTGACCTCCCTCGCCGTCTCCTTGACGTCAAGTCCAAGATGCCTTTGTTCTTCCTTCTTTGCGAGCGTATCCGCAATTATAGGGTCGATGAATTCAAAACATACTTTCATGTTCTTCTGCACTTCATCTTCCCAAAGCTCAGCGAAGCGCCAGGATGACCCATAGTTGGTGCGAGATGCTGTGGCAACCAGCGCTCCCATAAACGCACGGACGAACTGATTAGAGGGATGGTTCAGGAATGTGGGATCCTTGGACAGTGGGGACGAGGGTGGGTAGACGATCCCTGCCGAGAGTGAGCAGACATCCTTGCCAAACAGAAACTCGGTGGCCGAATCGAGCGTGAAACGTGACACCACGTCTTGAAAGTCGACGGGGTATCCTTCATGCAGGCGGATCTTCATTTGGTGAATCGCGTCTTGGGCATGTTTCTCAAAGATATCAAAGTCGCTGATACGATCTCTGCTGAAGAACGGACGGGTCATCGAGCGATGAAATCTGGAATGTGTCTGTTAGCGCATCACAAGACCGATTCGGCGTGTTTTGTGCATACTTCCAGATGTCGCCTGTACAAGCAGTGAGTCGATGCGATGTCATGTCTTTTTGGAACAACGCTTACCATCCGAATTGAAAACGCCCGTCCCCAACATAGAATTTAATTGGTCCTTTAGGATAGGTCCTATGCAAGTTCTTTCAGTGTATCTGGGGATCTGCTGAAACTTTCACGCATAGCCTCACCCTTTACAACCGACTGGAACTGCGTCGCGAGAATCGCCTGGATGTACAACGTATGTTACGTATCCCAGAGGAAACGATCAGGAGTTGGCCCACCTTGATGTATTCGGGCTCCGTCGTACATATCTGTGTCCGCGGACGGCTTAGCCCATTCGACACGTCTGTGCAACCATCCAAAAAGAATAACTTGCCCTGCTTTCATACATGGTGTAAAAATCAAACGTATTTCCCATTTCGTCCAATTCGCCTTGGATGTATTCACCTAAAGTCGGAAAGGTCAACCCAGAGGAGCGGCGAAAGTGCGAACGAGCTTGCCTAGATAGCCATTGCTAAAGTTCCACACGAGGGTTGAAAGCTTGTCCAGCGCGCCGGGCCAGCGATATTTGATTGTCGGGGGGTAAACTGCCCCACGACGTGCTGCTTCTCTGCGATCTCTGATCCGAGTATACAGAACGCTCGCCGCAAACGTGGCCGGTAACACCAAAAGGTACGCTGGGACGGGTAGCCATGGTGGTGCGGGTGTTCCAGCGAGCGCCTTGTAAAGTTGGAGACTAACGTACACGGTTGCGGGTGCAAAGAATAGTCGAGGCAGAAGCCGCACCAACGCGACTAGTCCAGGCGGTAACTGCATCGTGGTAAGGTAAGCTACCCTATAGCATTCGTAACGTGCCTATATAGGTGGAGGTAGAGAAGAAGTACTACGAAATTGTTCCAATCCATAACAACAGTGAGGTTTCAAATTCGGGTATCCTGCCGAGGCCGTGACGTATGTCATTCCAAGGCTTCCCACGGAACAGGACAGTGATGGGATCGAATCGTCATAGCAAGGGGTACGTAGATTGGTCGACCACATGCGACCTAGAGGGCTGCCAAATAAGGTACTGACTAAGTTACAAGTCGGAGGGAAATTCTCGCCGACAGGTCGAAAACATTGTTGTGCGCCACCAATCAAATTCGGAGTTCCAAATTCGGGCAACCTCAGCTTGTCAGCAGCCTCCTGGGTATGACGACGTGTCCACTCCGTCGGCACCCCCGGGAGGCTATCCTTGAAAACACGCGCGAAAACTGCGCAGCTGGTCAGACACGCACTGCCTTGGCAAGGGTTATGAGGCAAAGCATCGACACGACCAGCAGTCTAGCGGGCTCTTGCTACATTTAGAGCAAAGGGCTGTCAATGTAAATAGCATAAATTTAATCTACGGTACAGATCATATAATTTACAGATTGGCAATGGGCGTACGCGCCTTCCATTGTTACACACCCTCCGCATAATTAGCCTCCTCCATCCTGACCCATAAACCGTCCTGAATCCCGAGTTAAAATCGTTCCGGTGAAAGAAGATGCGGCGTCGAAGGACACTTACACGGACATACATGGTAAGGTGACCCCGGATAATAGCCTTCTCTACACCTTTTCGACCAGGGGCCTTTGCCCAGTCAGCGGGTGCAAGTGTCTGCGCGTCCTCCGCTAGCGAAACTGAGGAGAAGACTTGGAATAGGCGGATGAGGAAGTAAGAGACTTCATTGTAAGCAAACTGGCGAGGTGTTGGAATGTCAAAGAAGCTTGGGGTCAGAGATTAAGATATCTACCTGTTGACCCAAACAGATTCTTGGACCGGCATTAAAAGGGACAAAGATGAACGGGTTGGGTGTCAAGTACTTGTGGAGTCGTTCATCCAGGAACCGATCTGGGTCAAATTCCTCCGCTGCGAAAGCGTGGATAAGTACGAAGTACGGGAGAGGACAAAAGCGTTCTCACCATCTGGCCCCCAAAGATCCTTCCTCCGATGCATTAGGAAGACTGAATAAGGTACACTGAAATATCTTGTCTCGGCATGGTAAATTCAGTTGACATGGCAACATGTGCCTCACCGTGTGTTAGCAGGAACATAAATCGGTTGTCCTCCCTTGACAGGAGGAAAAACAACCGGCGCAGTGCTCATTCTAGCAGTACGTGAGTTCGGAACCATCATCTGAAACATGCTAGCCGCACCGAGTGTTGAAGGGACTAAAGAACAAATCGGTCAGTGTCCGTCTCTTGAAACGAAGACAAGGCAGACTTACACGGGAGGATATAATCGCAACGTTTCTTCATGAATCGTGAGTCGATGATGCAGCCTAAAGGATTTGTATCACGTACCATTGATGACTGCCTTCAGATACTTCATCTGGCGGAAATCTTCCGATGTGGGACTCCTCGAGTTGCCAACCACAGTTAGGATTTCCTCGCGAAGCTTGTGGAGCACGTTGGGGTGCTGAGATACCATCCAAATGACAAACGTCAGTGTGCCCGCGGTCTACCCCAGAAGGAGAGCCATTGGTTTGAATGTCCAATACGTGATTTACCCAGAAAATGCTCACCGTATCGCGACCCGCGATCATGATATTCAAGATTTCGTCCCTAATCACGGTGAGATCTACAGTGTCGCTAAACGTGAATGCATGAAATGATACTTAGCATCGAAGCCCTTACCTTCGGTGTAGTTGACCAGATGGTCAAGCAGCGTTTCTCCTTCCGAGACCTCCCTCTCCTTCTCATTTTTCTCGGGAATCAGACCAGCCGATTTCGATGCCTTCTTCTTCGACAACGCTTCTTCCAAGATTGGATCAATGAACTCGTTACAGACATGCATGTGCTTCTTTACACGATCGCTCCAGAATTCGAACAGGCGCCAGGGTTTCCCAAAACGTCCTCGGTACGAGGTCGCTAATTGTGCTTCAATGAATGCATGGGCAAACTGGTTGGCGGGATGGTTCTGGAATGCGACGCTCGTAGCAAGTGGGGAGTTCGAGGGATAAACAAGTCCAGCGGAAAGTGAACAGACGTCTTTCCCGAACAGGAAATCCGTCGCAGAGTCCAGGGTAAATCGAGAAATCATGTCCTACATCGCACAGTGAGCAAACGCAGACAGCAATTTGAGTAAAGTTGGCACCTGGAAATCAACTGGATAACCCTGTCTTAGCCTCGTTTTCAGCTGCCCGATGGCATCATCAGCATGTTTTTCGAATATTTCAAAGTCGCTAATTCGGTCCCTGTTGAAGAAGGGGCGGGTCATTGAGCGATGAAACCTAGTATGGAAGGAGTATTCAGTATGTGATGGTGTCTACAGTTGGGCCTATTAGCGCACTTCCATATATCCCCTACAAGCCGTCGATGAGCATCGGACAGAACGAGCAAAAAGTGATCGTACCATCAGAATTAAAGACCCCAGTTCCGAGGAGGGAGAGTGCACTGTCATACAATATCGGGCCTGGGGTGGATTCTCAGATTGACCGATGCAACTCTCAGGCTATGACTTACCTTTAGCAAAGGAGTTGAATTGCGTCGCGAGGATCGCCTAGTACTATTCGTGAGAATAAATCTGCCAGACAGGAGCGGTGGACTTGCCTTGACATGCTCGGGCTCCGTCGTGAAGATCTACAAATCTGATGAGTGATCAGCATCCTAGCCCCTAACAAGGATGGACGTACCCTATTCTCCCAAAGGATTCTGAGCGTGATCGTATTTCCGTTTTCCCTACACTGCTGTTCGATTACTTCCCCTGCGCGATGATGAGTGAATCATCTGACCACCGATCCAAGTCATACATACCCATGTAACCACTGCGGAAGTTCCAGAGACTTGTGAGTAGCAAGTCCAAGCCACCTGGCCACTTGCTGGGTACCCGAGGGGCCAGTATGGCACCATGCATCGCAGCCTGACGTTTATCCCGAAACTCTCCATATATGACACTATAGGCTAGAGCCAGCGGGAACGATGCCACATAAATGGGCACCTGAAGCCAGATGGGCATGTGCACATTGAAAAGCGCGTCCAAGAGCTGGATTCCACAGAAGGCTAGAGCTGGTGGAAGGATTATACGTGGAGCGTTTCCGATGATGAACACGATGCCGGGGGGGAGCTCCATGTTGGTAGATTTGCTGAAGAAGCAGAGGGGTCTGTACCAGTATACGTGTGAGACATTCCATTGATAGGTTTATATGCCGCGAAATCGCATGTGTTTCAATTCCGACTCCCACCGAGGACGAAGAGTTACGGAGCAGACTAGTAGACGATCATTGGCACATGACATGACATGCATGACAAAAATATCAGCAATTCAACAGGAACTGCGATCGCTTAGGGAGGCTCGCGACGTCGCTTGGCAGTTAGCGAACATGAATAATGCCACCTCGCGTTATATCACCTGCCAGTGATTCTTAGTGGCCTGAGTGCGCGGCCAACTTGCATGTGCTTGCGCCGCTGGCGATATGATCTACGCCATGGAAAATCAGAATTCGCATTCCGCAGTATGATCTTCATGTCGGAGTTAGGCGGGAATACTGGGCGGAGGTACGTGGCGCTCCGGCAGTTGAACCACCGGATACCAGCTTGCATAGGATCCAGGGCCATAGGCCGAGTTCCGTCAGTCAAAACACGCGATAAAGGCCTTTTGCCTCAATGGTGAACGCATCCGGCTGCGAACTTACGTTGGAAAATGATTAACAAAGTCGGGACGGCCGCAACCGGGATCATCTCGTTCCGGACTTGAAGCTCCCCATTTCGAATATGCTTCCCATCCACTGCCGCAAGCCTGTCTCGTGGGACTGACAGCTGAGGACAAGTTGGTGGTTTGTTCTGATGGACGGTCTTCAACTTCTTGTGAGAACATACGCCGTGAGTCCGCCCGGCTATCAGTGAGTACCAAATTGGCTCACGTGAACCGAGTTCAACCGATAAACCATGGGATCATACAGCGTCATCTCAGGCTTAAGGCTGACTGTGATGGGCAACTGCCGTTGTGTCCAAAGCGATTCTTTCGGTCATTCAAAGCGTCACTCGGGAACCCAAGTCGGTATAATGAGTCCCCTTGTCTGCACCGACCATTGGTACGAGTCATACTCGTCCCGTCTCTGCCCCCTCTTTAAATCCGCTACGAAACTGATGATGATGTTAGTACGGACGATGAGCGGGGGTGTTGCAGCACCTACGCGACTTCTCCGAGTGCATTTCCCAATCATATCCTATAGACCCGGTGTTGCACCACGTTTCTTGCAGATGTCATCCCGTGATGCTATGCAGACGAGGTCCACCCACCGCACATACTTGGCAGCGGTCTGTAGCCCCAATCGCAATATCGCATCGCCGGAGGCTTACAAAGATTGATACCAATTATTCAAACCTGCATAATTGCATGGCTTGCTTAGAATATCACCGCGTGAATGCTCCAGGAACCAGTTCTTAACGGGTTTGTTACCGAGCGTGACAGACAACGGATGCTCTGTTCTTTCCGCATGGTTCTAGCCCATCTCTCGTCAGCGCCTTCTCTGCGAGCCCAGAGACTGTTTCAACACCACAACTCCCCTTCCTTTACCAACTATTTTTTTGGATCGCGCCCAAGCTCTTTGCTATGCTTCGAGTGGCGGTACCGTCACCACCATCGTCGTGACTGGATTTCATCCGGTCGAGTCTTGTGAGCGAAATTTGGCAGTACCTTTGTCGTTTGTGAAATTACGCTCAGTATGAAATATGTTGCCTTTGCGTTTTAGCAGTGCATTCTGCTGATCTTTTGGTGGTCGAAATAACTTGGCACGGGCCAAACAAGTGGGTATGTGAGTGAGCTGCGCGTATTTCAACGGCTTCGTGTATGCTTTGACATCGTATGTACGCTCATTTCCGCAACGGGTGCGCACAGTTGGAATTCGCAATATTCACCGGAACCTGCAATATATCGCTTCTCAGCAGTGCGACATAGCAGCCGAGAGCATACCTTGGCAGAGATGATGTCCCATCGCCTCCCGGACGAATCAAGAGCGGTGGTTGCCGGTGGCGTACCAACGTCTCGTCTTCGGTCTTGTCATGGAATCGTCGATTTATGAGTCGTACCCATTATTTACGGGTTCGAGACGAATTTGGCCTCTACGTCTGGAAGTGGCATTTGGGGAATCCTGCCTTGATGATCGCCGGAGAATGGGGCACGGCCGACTGGAGGGCTTAAGCTTCGTATTTACGGCAGACAAGGCTCTTCGGTGTCTCTGCTTCCCTTGGACAAAACTCAGGGAGGGAAACAACACCCACGATGATATGAGACGATCGCCGGAGATGCCAAATGCCGAATCTGATGGGGGAGGCTTCTCGCTATCACCACCGGCAGCGAATGTTCGGATGGAACGACGCCGGTGAGGTTCTTGATAAGAGGAACCGTTATGATGGAATTTTCGGGTGGGACAACGGGGTGCGTTTGATGGCTGCCCAAGGTGGATGTCTCGGTCCAAGAGCGCCAAAGAACGCGGTCAACGTAAAAGGTTGCTCGAAATAGATGTTTGCGATAGCACGCAGTTCGCAGGGCCCAAAATGATCACATCTTATCGCTCGCATACACCCTACCAAACTGCATTGAGGTGACAATCGGTCGGCATCGAAATAACAGACAGGAGGGAAATAACGGAACGGACTGGCATCACTGGATCGACCTATTGTCAGTATAGTGGCGTACGACATTCGGTCCGATCATCTCGGTGTGCTTTGTACTGTTTATAACCGACAGTCCTTGGGATGGGTGCACTTGTAAAATGGGTTTGTGGACATTACATGGGACAATAAGCCGTTTCAAACGGGAAATTCGGCCCTGATGTGCAAGGGGACATTATTCTGTGACTGGTCGGACCAGGTACTGAGGACTTGAGAACGTGCAATTCAAAACTAGAGCCACAGAGAAAGTCTGGCATCGAGGGTATAACGAAGTTACACAAACTCACCTTTCATGATGTAGATGGGCAAATCTAGTGGTGATGGACAGGACAGATAATTGAAGATGACACACGTACAGGTCTTACAGGCGTCATTGATCAACGTGTTGTCCGTTGAGCCGGCATAAATGTTCAGTGCGCCGGCCCCTGTCTCGTTGAATTCTTGGTGTGCTCTACATCCCAGTCATACCACGTAGGCTTGATGTCGGCTGCGTTGCACTTGATTCCAGGTTTCAAGAGCATCGAAACGGACGAGAAGCTATCGGAGAAAGCAGTGATGAAGTCGGGATTGTTGAATGTGGGACCATTACCGTACCTGTGATCGGTCAGACAGAAACACTTTGATGAGGAATGATGGGCTAATGACGAAGTGAAATAGTGGGACGTCACTGCTGTGAAACGCAGGTGCGATAGCAAATTCACCCACCATATCCAACACCGTAAGGATACTTCAACAATACACAAATGAACTCCAACTTACCGTTCATGACGAATGAGCGTAAGCCTGAGATTGAAGCAGATAGTAAGTGGGACAGACGAAGATAGCTATAGAGCTTCATATTAGTACAGTTGCAACGATCGAGAGCACAACCGATTTACATTATACCATGGCGTAATTAGCTTGATCGACGTCCGTACCAAGGTTCCCGTACAATCCAGTGGCTAGCGTAGCTTGCCAAGGTTGTACGCTGAGAACACCGCGTTAACGTATTCGAAAATATACATGGTGAGCGACCTGTCAGTGGAGTTGGAACCTTCGTTATCGTTCATCCAAAAAGAAGAGCTTCCTAGCGAGTTATCAAACAAAGCGAGATTCTAAGCACTGCAACCCCCTACCTCATTCAACTTTCCACTAGAAATGGTCATTGTCGGAGGATGTTGTCAATGAATGTGCCATCCACCACAGGAACGAAAACGAAATTACCATAATACCCAGCTAAGCTCATCCTGTAGTTCATCGTCTGCAGTATGTCCACGTCCGCGTTGCGAAGACAAACCAGAGTGTCGGAACTCAAACCACAACTACAATGCCTCAGATACGCCCGATTCTGGAAATTAAACGTCACTAACATTGTCGCGGTGACGGCTTCGCCGTAAATCATGCGCGAAGAGATGTGGATGAATGTGGATGACTCAGAGGCGCGACTCGCGTCATTGTAGTGGTAGACAATTTGGCAACGAGATGCTGCAGTACCGAGCCGGCCCTGATGTAGAGGCATCCCTACCAAAACACTCAGACACAATGGAGACTGAAAGGAACAACCCATCAGCCGATTCTCCCCAGATGTTAACTTTCGTCGGATCACCGTCAAACTTTGGTATCTGTAGGTCACTGTCAGCTCGCCGGCATCACAGACACGACGACCAAGACCCACGTGGGACTGAACCCATTGCAGTGCATAGTTTTGATCGATTGGAGAGATGGTCGAAAAGAAAGGTCATCTAGAGTTGGAACAAAATCATTGGATTATACATACGTAAACCCGCGTTGAGCGCACCACCTTCCTCGATGGGTTTCCAAGGCAAGAAGCCAAACGAACTGAGACGATATTGAACGAGAACCGCGATGAATCCTTGTTTAAAATCCATGATTAGATCTGCTCCGTCGAAAGAACTCGCTGCTCCACTGACGTACCTGAGGACACGAAGACTAAGATTCAGCTCTTCTGAGCAGAACACTCACAATCATACATACCCTCCTCAGTGGATCCAAACGACGACAGGTAGGCCACCAGAGGTAGCAGGAGTGACCGTCTCATCTGGCGTGTATGCGCTGACAGCACATGTAAACAATCAATCCCATTTGCATGAGCAACAGGAAGATACGTACTTGAGGAGTAAATAGTCCTCTGATTGGCTCACAGCACGTTTAGCCACCCGAGTAAGTGATGAAGGAGTTCGCCGATCAGTTCCCTGTTACCGCCCGGTAACACCTATTGGGCTGCTGAGTAATTTGTTGCACTCCAGATACATTCGCAGGAGACTGAGGGGCAGCCCATCGCAAGCTCCCTAAAGCAGAGCGTCGGATCAGAACTTATCGAAACACTCGTCCCAAATAAACGTACAGACTGGAGGGGCAGCACAACGGATTCGTACGAAACTCGTCGTGTTGGTTGTCGTGTTCACAGATCCTTGGCCATGGTACTGTGAATAGCTGAGATCCACAATTGGCGCTGACGCAGCAAAGTCCGTCGGAATATGTAGCACTCGCAGTCATCTGAAGGTATAGCAGTGAATGGATAGCCACTAAAAAGTCCAGCCTACAAGATCATCGCAAGGGTTGGTGAGGTCGTCGAAGCACTTTTCGAGTCTTCGCCTGTTTTATGAACCAGGATTGACCTCGAATAGTCTGTATGGTTATCATATATGCATCCTGCAGCGTCCGACGGCAGTGGGTTTCGTCTAAGCTTGAGAAAACCCGGCACTCCCTGAAGGAAGTCCGATCACCCGAAACGTCATACAGCCAAGATGCTTGCAGGAACGTGTGTCAGTGCAAATTTGAGTCAGCTGAAGGCCGAAGGGAAGATCCCAAAGTTCCTGCTGAGCCGTGACGGAGATGGGATGGTGATAGAGCCTCCTGCGAACTCGACTGGCCAGTCCTGTTGTGACTGAGAAACTCCGAGGGATGTAGCGCGAGTCACATCACGAAGTGCACAGAAACTGAACATCTCCCAATCCCTCCCCCGTCAGCGTACAAGTTGGGGACATCCAAGTCCAGGTTGTCCGGGAGCCTGACTCGTGCAACTGATCCCAGCATATCTTGGATTCAATGGTATCACGTCGACAAATTCAACATTCGTGGCAACGGGTATAACTTCGAGTTGAAGCAATGGTCTGGTGATCACCAGACCACGAAGCTGAGTTCCTGTTTCGCCAACGAGCTCATGGGGCATCTGACGGCAGTCTTCCTGAAGAGATTCGACGCTGTCACGAGAGGTAGTAGACGCTAAAATCGTGAGACGAGCCTGCTGCCAAGAGTCACGGAATTGCCCGGGCCGAACCGAGTCGGACGACAACGAAGTTGACGCGTAATTAGACGACCGCGTAAACGAATCTCGCGAAGGGTCCTACCGGGGCCATGATCTCCCTCACTCTACAGCGCATGGTGACCGGGCTTCCACTCAAAGGACTCATCCGAAAAGCTTCAAAGTTCGAGCTCGGACAGGTGGCAGGTTGCAAATCTTTCTGCCACGGGGTCCATCAGCCCAGATAGCCAAAGGGCCGAAACAAGAAGCTTTCTTTGCACTAGATTGGAAGCTTATTCGCTTGTAACGATACCCCCTGCCAGGCAAGTCACGGAAAACATTCAACTCTTTCAGAAGTACGACTGTAGCAGATACTCAAACTCTCAAGTGGATTATCCCTGCCTCGTTTCACTCGGCAATCACTGGCAGTCAAAACAGTGATTGCGATGCTGAGTCGATCGAGCGTTTGCGAGGTTGCAGCATGCAGAGCTGTCGTTCCAGATCCGCCATCCCAGTACATCCACGACGACAAGGTCAAAGGAGAAATACACAACAGGCTGACGTACATAAAGAAGCCCCTAAACAGGACCTACCCCATCAATAGCAGAGGCAAACAGTAGAATACGAAAGCGGGACGGTGTGTTAATGTATGATGAATTACTGGGACGTATTGGCGGCCACACTCAACCAAGCCCTGCAGCACTTTGATCAGACAGCCTGTATAGGAAAAGAAAATCCGACACTGACGCGCAGCGATTCGACAACGCACTGTCCGTCGTCGACGTGAACACGTTCGGCGAGCCAGACGATGTCATGTTGAAGATCATCTCTGTGTTGCCATTTTTCCAGTTACTCCACGGCACGGGCAATATGTCCCCCGATTGGTACGTGGCAGCAGGGTTCTCCGATTTTACCATCGCCAAAAAGCTGTTCGAGAACGCGGTGATGATCTGGGACGTCGAACTGGCGTAGTAATGGGATTGTCACCACCTGCTGTTGGCACTCAATGACGACGGCTCACGTTGTAAAGTAGTACCCAATATCTGAACCGTGATTTGATGGTGGAACAGTAAATTCTCCCTGGATATCACTTGTGTATAAATGTTGACAGGTTGCGGAGTTAGATCCCCTTACCTTCCAAGCATTGTTTCCGAATGCTTTCATGAGGTAATAGGTAGGGCAGACGAAGATCGCTATGAACAAAAGACAGTCTAATGGATGACGAACAAAACCACCAGGACATTGTCACCTTCGCCCATCACGGCTTCTGCTTGCTCGAGGTTGGTGCCGAGGTTTGCGTATAATACAGCTAACGAGTTTGCTTGCGATGCCTGGATGTTCGGGAACAATCCACTTATATATTGCGACGCGCTTATGGTCAGTGACTGTTGCACGAATTGATTACCCTCGTGGACGTTCGTGACGGAATAGAGCGCTTCCTATACACGGGCGAGTCTCAGTTGCGGACCAAGGGTTATTGGTGTGGCTTACTCCGTTATGCTGCCCTTTCCCGAGTGTGACAGTGGGGCGCTCGGTGATGAACGTTCCATCCACCACAGGAACAAAGGTGGCGGTACCATAGAATCCATTTCCCTCAACTTGGTTGTTCAAGTTTGACAACGTGCTGGCGGTTGCGCTACGAAGGCAAGACAGGGTGTCCGAGCTCGATGAACAGCTGCAATGTCCCGAAATCAAGGCCAGTGTCCCCCCAAATGGAAAGCACACTCACCCCGCTCCTGATACCACTTTACTATAGAGCAACTGTATCGCAGAGTTTAGCCAGCGACGTCAAGAAAAAACACGAGCTCACTTCAGGTATACGATCGTTGTAGTTGTATTGTGGGGGTAGGTAAGTCGAACTTGTCATGGCAGTCTTGAACAGTGGCGGTTGCGTGTTACCACCGTTGGCTACAATGTGCTGTAGCACAGATCCAGCACCTATCCAGAAAAGTCTATGAGATGTTGTCCCCAAGCAAGACGAGAAACGGCCAACCAGCAGATTGACCCCAAATCGTGACTCTGGACGGGTCACCACCAAACTTGGAAATCTGCCTGGAGTGGTTAGTGGGTCGATCAAGACGTGATTGGACGGATACTGACGTGCGCTTGCACCCACTCCAAGGCAAAAGTCTGATCGACTGTGGCACAGGGTTAGCCAATTGTCTGCTGCTCGACTTAGGAACTCACGTAGACCTGCGTTGAGGGCGCCTCCTGACTTAACCTCTGCACCAGGCAAGAAACCGAACAGACCAAGGCGATATTGAATAACTACCGCTATCATGCTATTCTTCGACTGGAAGACGAGGTTTGAGCCATCATAATAGTTGGCAGAGAGGCCGACGTATCTTCAACCACACAATCAGCTACCTTCACGTAGATGGTCGACTACCGAAAACCTTACCCTCCACCATGGATCCAGACAACGATAGGAAGTCCTCCCGATGTAACTGCGTTAACGGTAGTACCAGGAACGTGCACACTATACCAACCATCACAACACCGCCATCAAGCCAAGGAACAGCACACATACTTGAGGAACAAACAATCCTCTGACTGGGTTACAGAACGCTTCGTCACGCTAAGCGGGTTCGTCGATGAGCTTCCTAGCCCTGCCTGATAGCACTCGTTAGGCTCCGATGTAGCTTGTTGTATGCCAGACACGGTCGGCGGGGACTGAGGTGCAGCCCATCGCAGATTTCCTGGAAAGAGCCTAATCTAGGATCTAGGCGAAATATCCCGCTTGTTGCACGCACCAACGGGAGCAGCAGCATAACGAATACCAAGGAAGTTGGTAATGCTCAGCGTAGTGTCCACGGTTCCTTCGTATTGTCCGTAACCAAGGTCGACGGAAGGCGCAGCGAGGGCCAGAAGGCACAGAGATAATTGAGTGACAGCTACCAGACCGACGTTAAGCAAGACCATATCTTCGACGAAGAACGGGGCTTCTGCTCTCTACTTACTTGCATATTACCTGATATTTTATTTTATACTGGAGGGTGGGGGTTACCCATCTTGAGAATAACTCGCCGAGATGTCGGGAGGAACTACGAAAAAAAAAGTCATGCCAGGGTAACTATCAACTACTGCCACCTCGGTAGTGAACGAGGATCGATCTGCCAACAATCTCAGGCACTCTGTCAATGAACGGTAGCAGGGGAGGCGCTTGTCTTTCATCAGGCACTGGGTGGGATTGGAACAACGATGCGTTCGAACAAACGCGAGCACACGCGGAACGGCTGGGCGAGAGCAGAGCACGAGTGAACGATCGCACCCTCCTGTTAAAACGCGGATGAGCTGTCTGGGTGGGATTCGGGAAGAGATAGGGATAAGTTAGCATTGGTGAGCATTCGCGCTTTGCACTCTTCGAACGATGATCCCGTGAAAAGGGTCCAGGGTCGAAGCATGACGCTCAGCGTCACTACGGCGCGGGCAATTGAGGGTGGTAAGTCAAATCCCTCGATACCAATGGGCCCGGAAGTCCGTTCCTGATCCGAGTCTGACTCCTTTTACTACATTGTAGGAGTGTCGCCGTACGAGTTTCAGGTGATGTCAGATAATCGATACCGACGTTGGCATACGACCACTGGGTGTGTATTTTTGACGTACATGTTTCGCCGGCAAGCCTGCGCAACGACGCGAAGAGGTCCTTCGGAAGATCTGCACAAGTCCCGCCGTTCCCGAGGCCAGCCTACTCCGAGTATGACGCGCTTCGCCAGGCTGTTGGCAGCGGACTTTCAAGATTCAGCTTCATTGAACGTCCAGCCTGTCACAACTCTTGGGCAATATTTATTGCGTCGGCTCCGGCATGCGAGGTATTTATGTCGGTTTCTAAAATTCTCTGAAAGAAAAAGTCCTCTTAAACGAACTTCGGCTTCGTGTGCGTGCAGTTGAAAAGTTATTTTACAGGGTAGAATCGTCGAAGCAAGGGTAGGTTGGTCGACCCAACCTAGCCCCCTTGCTTCGACGATTCTACCCTCACGGCGATAATGCAGCTTCATGCAGTCCAGTGCAAGTCATTGTCAGGCTACGCAAAGATATCGAAATGGCCGAAAAGGGTACAATCGTAAAGTATTAAGGGAAAGACATTATCACCGTAGCAATGCGCGAAGGCAAGGAGAACAAAAGCAATGACATTCTACTACATGGTTAACACGTTTTCATCTGTCTACTGAACCGTCCGAGTCTAGAAGCACTCTGTAGAAATGGCGGTGAGAGATGTAATCAAGAGATAGTGAAAGACACTTACTGCGGTGAACAATACCAGGACCAGACTCGTCATACTCCTGCTTAGAGCACCACAAGTTCTGGAAGGTACTAAGGGAGGCAAGGATAGAACCACCGATCCAGACCGAGTATTTCCGCTCGGGCGGTGCGACAATCTTGACCTATAATAAGGAGTGAGACAACTGATAATCCAACCTTCCGGCAGGAAAAAGCACCTTCATGCTCGAGGGTGAGAGGGACGTCAATTCCTTCTGCATCCGGTCCGCGATACCAGGGAACATGGTAGTACCACCAGAAAGAACGACGTTACCATACAGATCACGACGGATATCGAGATCACATTTGAAGATCGAGTTGTACCTAAATCAATGCGGTTAGGCGGGGATGCGTTTCAACCTGCTCCCGGAGACTTACGTGGTTTCGTGAATACCAGCAGACTCAAGACCAAGGAAGGCTGGCTGGAAGAGAGCCTCAGGTGCGCGGAATCTAATTAGCCAAAGACTTAATGTGGTATGATCGCCGTTAGAAGCAAGGTACTGACCGCTCGTTGCCGATGGTAATAACTTGACCGTCGGGAAGCTCATAGCTCTTCTCAAGAGCAGAAGATTGAGCGGCCGTCTGGAGTTCCTGTTCAAAGTCGAGGGCAACATAGCAGAGCTTCTCCTTGATGTCACGGACAATTTCACGCTCAGCGGTCGTTGTGAAGGAATAGCCACGTTCGATCAGGTTCTTGATCAAATAGTCGGTCAAATCACGGCCAGCAAGGTCGAGACGGAGAATGGCATGAGGCAGAGCGAAACCCTCGTAAATGGGGACAGTGTGGGTAACACCGTCACCAGAGTCCATAACGATACCAGTTGTACGACCCGAGGCATACAGCGACAAGACGGCTTGAATGGCGACATAGAACGCAGGAGCGTTGAATGTCTCGAACATGATCTGAGTCATCTTTTCACGGTTAGCCTTGGGGTTAAGGGGAGCCTCCGTGAGTAGAACGGGGTGCTCTTCTGGAGCGACACGGAGTTCGTTGTAGAAAGTGTGGTGCCAGATCTTTTCCATGTCGTCCCAGTTCGTTACGATACCGTGCTCGATCGGGTACTTCAAGGTGAGGATACCACGCTTTGATTGGGCTTCGTCACTGGAAAACGCAGATAAGCGATTCGAATGACAGACAGATTAGGTGATAGTACATACCCAACGTAAGAGTCCTTCTGGCCCATACCAACCATCACACCTTGGTGGCGGGGACGACCGACGATAGAGCTGTCGATTTGCTATTAGATATTACCAATCCGAAACCCTTGACCACTTACGGGAACACGGCACGGGGGGCATCGTCGCCTACGAACGAGCAAGTCAGATGCAAAACAAAGCCTGATAGAAGCTGATCATATACCAGCGACTAGAAAAGCAGATCAGCGGACATTTTGTCGAAGCTTACTAGAAAGTACTTACAGCCGGCCTTGCACATGCCGGAACCATTGTCAATGACCTGAATAGGGATGATAGATGAAGGCGTTGTCGATATCAATGAGGCGGAATTTCGAGCGACTTACGAGGGCAGCTACTTCGTCTTCCATTGGAGATTATCTGTGGGGGGTAGATTGAGTAGAGTGGACGAGCGATGGAGGGAGATGAAGCTTGATCAGTCGGAGTATTTCAGCATTCAAACCCAGTTCCCACAATCTCCAAAACAAGAGAAAACACATATCTCGGCGTTGACCGTGGCGCTGCTGCGGCCCCGCTCACCCCTTTGCGCAGCGACGACAAGAATTTTCCACTCACCTGCGACGGTCAGGCCACGGTCAAGGGAAAGAAAGACACGCAGCCGTGTTCGCAGTTTATGCAGTAAATTTAGGGTAAGCTTGTATATTCTTACCACCCCACGACGGAGATTTTAGACATAATCAGACCGGACGTAACTTGCTGACAGCATGTACAGGACGTGATTAGTATGACAACCGCCTAAGCAGAGGTCAGTCCATTTAGTACGCAATAGCATGACTTCAAATCAGATGTCTTCTCACTGCGGCGACTAGGAGTGGGACCGTTCATGATGGAGCACAGCCTGTGACGCTTCTTTCGTTACACACCGGATTTCCAATATTTTAAGTGCATACCATAATCGGGTAGATCGCCAAAGAAGTCGATGTTCAAATCGACATAAGGATTACCTTGACGCTCAAATTTCTTGACTCAAAGTCACCTAGAGCTGTTCGAATACGATGTCGGGTTTGTACGATCATCATACATACACGCGAGACAACCACTCACCCGTGCGAACACCGCCCGTCAGCCTCCCCGCACAGCATTATCTTGCGGTCCGCAGGCTATGATTAGTAGCTTCTATTCATCGCCTCGATTCCCAGCTACTTACATATGCCACCAGCGCAGAGCACAGTCGTCGCGGCCCCAATTGCTACGTCATCCGCCAAGCCATCGACCCATCAACCTTCCATTCCCGCCATGGTCGTACTAGCGCTCTTCCTATCCATGATGGCCTCTCTAGCCATCGGTGTCATCCTCCGCCAATACAAGGATAGGATCTCGGAAGAGAAACAACGCTCCCCTCCCGCCAGCTGGTCGTGGTTTTCCCGCTTCAAGCCCAGATCGACCGCAATCGACACGGATGACCCAACCGCAGTGGGTGCGCTACACGCAGCGAGCATACTACTAGCTGCGGCACCCTGCCAAGTCTTTTCGCCTCCCATGGCCATGCACTTCAGGATCCCTCTCGGAGACAAGACCATCCTCATCCTTGGCGCACCATGGTCTCCTGTCCCATGTGGAGCGCAGTACTGTGGTGCTCCAGCGGTGAGGATCTAACCACTTCCGGTTTAACAAATTTAGCTGCCGGAGTGAGCCTGACGTTTTGTTCTTGCAGAGTGACTGTCCAGGGACATGTCAACAGTACCAGCAGTTGCGATCATACCCTCCCTGAACCCAAGGGTCCTCATTTTTTGCCCGTCTGGAAACCACAGATCATCGATCAGATCCATCACCATTCATACAGACTTGGTCTCGGCACCGCATCGACGTCCTCGGCCCCATCCAATACCAGATAAATTCGCTCGACATCTCGAATGACTCACTAACGCCGAGCACGTCCAGATGGAGGGAAATCGGGAAGGGCTCTCGCACAAGGCTTTCAGCACGGTATGAGAGAAGAGCCTGGCTTCTGCTTAACAATAGAAAGATACCTAATATACAACGACGCCGGATCAATATCATACATACCATAAATTATTCCCCTCAAATTTGACATCAGATATCCGTTCCAGGCCCCGCCAGCGCCTGTGGGTGGTAGATACCATGAAAACCGAAACCGACGGCACACCCCATGCTCGCTCTGCCCACCTCCTTCATGCTCTTTGCATCCAATACCAATAAATAGCTCTTTTCCGAATGGCCGTCAAGCACGACGCTCAGAAGTACACCGTCGTCCTCTGCAGTGCCCTGAGGGTTGGGAACAAATATCGGTTCGCCGGGATTGTGTCCCTGCACGGACCAGTACGTCGGCGTGTGCGTTTCTGTGTCGTACTTGACAATCCCATCAAAGAACGTGCTCAAGCCACGATCGCAGACACCGTAAATGTACCGCGAGGGCTTGGTGAGGAAACGAGGATTGATCACGGGAAGATCGCACGAGTGGTCATGCTCGGCGGTGTACACGGTGACAGCCTCGCGAGCTTCTGACGGAGCATCGATAGTCGTGTTGACGCCGGGTAATCGCCAGCGCCGCAGGAACATATCACAGCTCCCACTGCGCTTCTCGCCTACATAGTCCAGCGAGCCGGGAGAGGTGGATTTGATGCTGTTGTAATAGAAGCGTTTTATGACGTCGAGGTTTTTGTAGATTGAGAGGTCAGCGAAGATGTCGATTTGCGAGGGATCCGAGGGAGAAGGATCCTCCCAGGCATTGATGGTGTGGAAACAGAAGAAAGGGTCGCATTCGTATTTGGCGACGACACCTTTACCGTGTTTGCGATCGATGACGTACCACAAAGCTCTCTTCGATGGGTCAAATGGAGCAATGGCATCAAGCATATTCTTCTCCCACAAGATCTTTGCACCTCCCCACGCAAACTGACCTCCCCAGATACACAGGATGAAGTAATTCTCCGTCATGAGAGAGGAATGCAAGTAAGCAGCGGGCGCATCTGTGATAGTCGCCAGGATGTCTGTCTTTCCCGTAGCAGCAGCCACGCGGAAGATCTTGTACGTCTGCTGTTTTCCAAGAGCAAGGTTGTAGTTGAAGATGTCTCCAGTGACCGGATCTGACTTGGCGTGAGCCGCAGAAAGGATGCCAGTGAGTTCAGGATGGAGGACGGCTTGCGTAGCGAGACCCATGGGCTCGAGTGTTTGAGGCTCGATTTCGCGTACCTGCGCAGAGTCCGTCTTGACCCAGAGAGACTGAATGCCGGACGCATGACCCCCTGTCTTCTTCCCACCACTCGTATCAACATCCTTCAGACCAGGTGGATTCACGGAGAGCGTGACACCAATATTGATTTGATCCTGAGGTGGCCTCGGTTCCGGAATGAACATGGTCATGACCTTCTTGAAGAAGCTGACACAGGGATCACGCTTCTGGCCGAAGCTCAAATTGGTCAACTTGCCGGTCCTGCGGATGTTCTCGATGAGTGGGTCGATGCTTCGACGAGAGTTGTAGATGACACGTGTGGAGGAGTCAGATTGAATGATCTGGAAACGGTGGTTCTGCGAGAAACCGTCGAACCAGTGGTCAATGGAGAAAGTTTTGCCATTGTCAGCCTTTACTTGGTAACCTCCAGGACCTGTCCGGTAGAGAGTGCCTGACACATAGGGTGGGATATTCCCTGTGACTTCGAGTTCGACAGGCTCCCTCTCCTCGTGAATGACGTCAAACTAGAACATGATGCGGTCAGCGACGTTGTATGTTGGGAAGGACAGAACGCACCCCAGCATCGTTGGGCCAGTTGTTGAATGGCTTGGACATTACTTGAAATCAGTGAGCTGGTAAGAGAATAAAGTATGACGTAGTCACCAACCCCTTTTATATGAGACGGAGAAAGCAGTGCATCAGAAATTTCACATCGTAACGCCGCACCGCCGCACGGAACGTGCCTAGTCTGGTGACCAGACCTTATCTATGAGGCAAGCCGTCGATAGACGGTCTGGTAAAATCCGTGAAAATTTGGCAGGTTGAGCGGATTCCCAAACAGAAACCTTTTTTAGACTTGTGTTGAACGTGCATTGAGCAGGTGAGCAGCTGAATCATGATATGAAGTATTCCTGGACCATTCAGGTCCAGGTCTCAAAACGAAAATTGTAATGCGACAACGTGGCGCCAAAATAAGAAATGCCAGTGATTCCGACCGTAGGGATAGTAAATAGCGGAACATTTTTATGAACAATGAATTATGGAGAGTGTACAATGACGAGTACAAGGACAATTTAGTGTTATGAAGTGCAGACTGATGAAAAGGCCTTGAGTGAGACTTTGTTTGAAGCAAATCACGAAAATTGGCTGCCCGTGTCATTTTCGACTCAAGCACGGAGGATATCAAACAAGTAGAGCATCAATGTTGGCTATGTGTAAAGGGAACTCTAACTTGTTGCGACAAATGAATGAAATTACATTTATTTTGAGCTCGAAGCGTGCTGGATGTACTACCTCTAATCTCCTTGACCGACATGACGAGATGGTTATCTCGTCCTCGTCATGTTGGTCGCATTCATGTTGTTGTCGTGTCGTGACCCCCGTCCTGCCTGGTTCACTACAGCAAGGGGACCTGAATTTGTATAAAACAGTGCTGTGGATGAGATACAAGCCTAAATGAATGGATATGCATGAGTTAGAGAGCGGAAATGAGGGCACCATACGCGAGACCAGGTGCAACACTTACGATGGCGAAACGAAGCTGGAATGAGATGAAATCTAGGTGCGGACTCGGATATGAACCGCTGGCGGATCGACCGGCTACTAAGCTGGAATGTGAGCATGAGATTCTTCAGGCCTGTGCCTAACTTGATCGATGATTCAATGGTGGAGGGTGGGGAGCAAGCGACTGTCTAGATGTGGCATAACCATACTGGTGCAGTAGAAAGCACCCATTGTTGTGCGTCGTGTTGGTCATATTGTCGGTCTCAGTCGCATAGTAGTCAGTCGTGTTCGTGTCACAACCGTCATCCTGGCGACCAGAGGTATTTGGTGCAGCAGGTCCTGCATGGTAGCACAGCAGGAGCTTCACCTTTTCCTCCAGCCCAATCGGGTCGTTGCAGCTGGTCATCATGGTCATCGTCGTGGTGAGAGACACGGTGTGGGCACTGGGCAGGGCTGGAGGTACTTGGTGCTTGCAGGTCCTGTGCGGTAGCATGGCAGAGGCCTCACCGTTCCCTCCAGCCCCATTGGTCCATCAGTCTGGCGACCGGAGGTATTCGGTGCTTGCAGGCCCTGTGCAGTAGCACTGTGGGGGCCCCACCTTTCCCTCCAGCTCAATCAAGTCGTTGCAGCTGGTCATCGTCGTCGTCGTTGTCGTGAGCGGTGTGGGCGTTGGTGCACTCAGTGCACTGAGGTAGAAGAGATCGTCACGTGAGAGAAAGGTTGACCAAAGGTCACATGACGGCGGAGTATGAAGCTATTGGTCGATTGGTCGTTGATTGGTCGACCAATCGACCCCTGGTGCTACCAATGCCAGTGCTACCGACAGACGAGGGAGTACGACTAAACGCCAAACACCGCCTATTCAGATTCATCCAAACAAATATGCAAGTATCTCCTATCCATAACCATCAGGGTGTGCGAGATTCCCTCGCCAAAAACCCAAAACGGAAAATCAGAGAATCCGGAGATTGCCCGTGTAGGAAATCTATGAAATCTTAACCCAAAAAGGTTCTATTTACATATATTTTGAATCTGCACACGAACCAAGAATGCATGATGACCTTGCCAGCAAGGTAATTCTAGGCTATCGCGCGTCACAGCCAGCTTATATAAGCTGGCTCGTACCACGCTTGATTACCTATGTGCTCTACTACTGTACCCGCTCGTAGCCATAGTACCTAAGAGGTTATGAGCCCTGCCTTGTGCTTCTAATCAAGGCAAGCAAAACAATCTCTGTATACTTACGTTAGCTTTTTATTTCACGTTGTTCTTCTTTTGAAATGATGGGTACACCTGGTCCGGCTCCTGTCCCCAGTACGATTATGCCTACCGCTTCCGGAACCAATACAAGTGCTGTTCCAGGCACCAACTTAGGTTCCTTGTCCTCGTATAAAATTGGATCACTCGGTAATGACAATTGGACCGCATGGAAGATATACATGACCAATGTACTGAGCGTCCATAAGGTACTTGATCATGTGACTAAGCATGTGGCCAAGCCAACATCAGATAATGATGCCATAAACAAGTGGGATTCAAACGAGGCTAAAGCAAGGCTATTATTATCTACCAATGTCAGCGATGACCAAATCATCCACTTGGCGGAGGTCGAGTCATCCGCTGACATGTGGGAAAATCTAAAAATCATAGACGATCATAGCCCAAACATGCTCATAGATGTACTGAAGGGCCACTACAGTTGACTATCTCGTAGTGCATGGCATCGTAGTGCATAGGAGGTCATAATGCATATGGATTCCTGGGAACCAAGTTGGTCCCTGCTAAATTATGCATAAAATGTTTTATTGCATAATGCATAGCCAGCTGAGGGGGTTATGCATTATCATATTAGGCTAAGTAGAGGGGTTGGCTGGCTCCACATAGCACTGCTGGCGGCATGCATTTGGATCATTTCCAGCATATGTTGTACTTTTGACTGAAGTTTACCTTCAAGACTCATTTTTGCTCAGCAAGTCGAAGCCGCCACTTGCAAACCTACCAATTCACGATTCAACAGCATGGTTGATCGTGCTCAACTTTGTGAATGGTATCATCAGCACATTGCCAGAGCTTGAAGACCGACTTCATGATCACCTTGGTGAACACTACAATTTCCCCGACTGGAAGGTGGCAATTTGTTAAGTCCGGGTCAACTCCGGAGTTATCTCCGAAGCGTCGGAGATGACTTCGGTACGGGGCT
>QGOI01005643.1:0-10634 GCA_003313885.1 Boletus sp. MG55
GTACCCACATCGTCCAGTCCGCACACAAAAGTGCGTCATCCCAGACGTCGATGGGCACCGTGACGTCCTGCAGAGTTGGAATAGTCCCACCCACGATCGGGATGAGGACTCTGCAAGACGCCCTCGGAGGGGCTGTGAGAGGAATAAAAACTGACATCCCCATGGGCGAGAATCCGGATAGTGGAATACTAGCATAGTCGTACCGATCCCAATCGTAGTGGTAAGAATAAGAGAAGAACGATAGAAAAACCAAAAGACCTACACAAGAAAAACAACACGAGAAATTAAACGATATGTAAAACCCTCCACTATCCAATAAGTAGACAACCAAAATAAGAAGAGAAGAGAAAGGGAAACGAGAAGATTGGCGACTGCAACAGAATTAAAGCACAAGCGAGCGTCACACTACGACAACATGCAAACAAACACAACCAGACAAAGGTAGGGTAACTAAACCAACAGGTCACCGAGTAGCATACAAAGCGACTAAATGATAGAAAGACACGGAATGGACGCGGAAGGACAAGGAACGTAAAGTCGGATCTACTCGCGATTCGGCCGCCCCGCCGGTTCTTCTCTCGAACCCGAACGTGACTTCCTCTGTGACTCCGCGCGTCCCGATGGCTGCGGCGGATAGGCATTCATAATATTCGCAAATGTCGCCGGAATCGCCGGTGCTGCAGACGTGCTTGCATAAGGAGGTTGCTGCGGTGCTGGCAGTGGTGCGGTGAAATTGGCATGATGAGGCGGCGTCGATCCGCTCGGATTCGGATTCGGTGGAGACGCCGAGTGGGAGTGGGCGCGCGATCTTGCACTTAAAGGGTGAGAGGTGTTGCCGTTGTTGGTATTGTTGCTGTTCTGGCGTTTTGGGTCAGGTTCTTTGACGGGCGGCGGCCGATACTCGTGGATGTTCAATGTATCAGCCGATGTAGGTGGTGGGAGCAAGATGGTCGCAAACGGTTGCGATTGGATATGTAATGGTGGTGGGGGTGGTGGGTACGTATAAGAAGTGGTGTCGTCTACAAAGCCGTCATTGGGCGCATTGGGATCGTGATCCTCCGGAAGGGCAGGGATGACGGCCGCGTGCCTACCGCCTAAAGGTCTGTGTCACATCGTGTCATAAATAGGAAATGAGATGCTTGTAAAAGAGAAGCGGGCCACAAAGAGCTGACGATCACGAGAGAGAGGACAATCGCTCAACAGACACTTTGGCCTTGGGCCATACAACAACAACGGCACCACGTCTCATTTACCCAGCAAAACAACGAACACGACTCACCCGCCCTCCACAAAGTGTTGCCAGACGTAATCGCGCAGGCGATCGGCGTTGGCAAGTTCTTGGATGAGGTGTTTGATGGTGTTCTGTCCGAGCCCGAAAAAGTCGGGTCCGGAGACAGAGTTGGAATGTTGGCGATTACGGATCGCGTTCGCCTGTTTGACGATCGACGACCACGCTCCCGTTGCCGTACCAGCAATGATCGGTCGACCAGTAACATCTGACGCCTCTATCTTGAACTTCGGACCATCACCTCCGTCGAGGATGGAACACGTATATAGAGCTTCGTTGTGAGGGTCCACGGTCGAAAGGTAGCGTCTCGATCGTAGCGTTAGCCGAGCGTGTATCGATGGCAGCAAGATGGGCTCACCTGGACACTTCGTATCCGACGGGGAAGATGTATCGCTCCGTGTGAAAGTGCTCTCGCATACAGACCTCGCCGAGACTGATGACGGTCATGATGCCCACATTGAGTGGCAAGAGAGGACGGCCCTTTTTATCGCGCGGCACGGTCGGGATGCTAAAGCTCTTGGAGGTGACTGTATGCGCCTTCAAACGTTTCGGTTTGGCATGCCGTTGGATATCTGACGGCCGGGACACGGATGTCACAGGGGAGGCAGCAAGCGAAGGGGATGGTCCAAGGACTGGCGGCGAGTTGGCGGGAGGAGGTGCACTGATGGAGGACGGTGCACCGTTTGCAGGGTACGGGCCCGGCTGATAAGGGTGGTCCTCCGGAGGCGTCATGACGGGAGACAAGGGCGATGGCGGACGAAGATTGGCCGAGGAGCCCGCATCCGATTCGGTAGGTGGTTTTACGGGCGGTTTAAGACGCAAGCGAGCCCCTTTATTGGATACGAGGAGGGACGGCGTCGCGGTGTCTGCGGGGTGCTGTGGGACGGGAGCGAGAGCGAGAATGGGCTGGGACGGAAGCGGTGGTACGGCGGGTTCCTTGCCCTTGGCGGTTGCGCGAGATCGTTTGGTTTGACGACGAGCTTGGCGGGCCTCGTCCTCCAATTGTTCGCGGTGTTCTTCGTCTGCGCGCTTGCGAGCCAACGGGCCGAGATACCGGGAAGTGAGCAGGGGATCGACGGCGTGGTCCTCGGCTTCGTCTTCCACCATGGCCTGGCGTAAATTGGCGACGAAGACAGAACGGGTCCGGCCAGAGAGGAGGGCGCGGGGAAATGCGCTGGATGGCGGGAAGGGCAACCCGGGCGTGTTGGGCTCCGAGCGGGTCTCGAGTTCGTGTATTCGCTGCAGGATGAGGCTATACGATGGGAACCGCACTAAGCGAGACAAGCCAGCGATCGAAGGCATTGGGACGTACTCTCTATCCTCTCGGAGTTTGACGTTTCGCTCGCCAGAGAGCCTCAACTCGGCCTGTGTTTCCTGGTGTTTCTGACGGGGCGTTCGGTGAGCATCGCCCGGGAGTGGCAAGTCGGCGCTCCACGCACCTCTTCGAGCTCAAAGTAGCGCCTCTTGAGCTTCCTGTACTTTTCGAGGACGTCTTGATGATCTTTTGTGGGCTGGGGTGCTGATGATTGGGCGGATGGGTGGAGCGGGGGAGGGGGCGGGCCCATGGCGACGTCTCTGTCCATGGCGACGTGTGAAAAGTTACTGCAAGAGTCGCTCAGGCGCGCGCAACGCCAAACCAAGTTCAAACACGACTACACAGCTTATGCGGCGACATCATGGCCCAACCGCGACGAGTCGACTTGCGATCACTACTCAACTCATCTTCGACGCGACGCGACGACCTCGACGAGATCCAACGCTTTCTTGTATTTTTTCTTGGAGAACCACCCAAACTACGATGATTCTGCCACGGCGTTGAGTCTGCATTGACATCAATTTTTTCACATTCCCAAAAACACCCGATCCGGCTAGTAATTTCCATTTATGGAAACCCTCCACCCGCAGGAGGTTCGCCGTCGCATTGACCGCCATGTCGTCTAACGTGACTGAACCACCTCTGGCCAAGATCACTGTTCGTACCTGCAATTTGCTTGGTGATGACTTACGATATTCAACTCACCCAAAAGCAGTGATTTATTCCAAAGCCTCCTGCGGTGACCTTTTCTTGGCCTACTTATCACACAGATTAAATATACACCACCACCCAAGGTAGCCGAATAGCGTCGTATCATGTAAGGGCGCATGTGAAACCCGGGACGACGCGTGCTTGCTCAGTGTGTCGTATCACACCACTAGTCGAAAGCGTTCGAACACCACGGTCCGTGACGATATCCATCTTTGATGCACACATACACATAGCTTTTACGTATATAAACCGATACGCGGCCCTGCAAACAAGTGCTTGAGATACCAGCATCTTACCATGAGGAAACCTTGACATCTCTTCTCTTCCTCTGTCGATTCCTTTCCCCTTGCGTCCCAAAATTCACTCGTTGCAGCTCCGATCGAAGGTATGAAGACTGGTGCACCCTCCTTCTCTGGAACGGACTACCCTCACTTAGCCGCATCGCAGGACCCTTTCCCATCCGTTCTCTCTCCTCTCCTACCCGACTTGCACTGGAAGCAATACATAGGTCCATCAGCGATCCACAACTGCATGCTGTGCATTCACACCATCTCCACGTGACAATACCCCACTCGTACAGCATTGTATCCAAATCGCGTAGCACCCCCGCCGATCTCCGAATCATCGCGCCCAGGTTCACCTCCGCGTGGACAAATGAAAACGCGCCGAGCTTGAACCTGAAGTGAAGAAGACCTGCCAGTTACAGAGTTCACTGGGTGGTCCCGGCGAGTTCTCGAAGAACGGCAATCTCCGTTCTCAACCCTGCAGGGTCCCCCTATCCACTACTACCACTTCAAGTGGTGCGCGTCGAGGGTCGCGGGAGGGGTGATGGAACTTTCATCACCATGGTAAGTGCCCGCGCGCGGTCTCGCGAAATGACACCACATGCCATTGATATCTTGCTCATACCCACACCCACGCTCGTGCTCCGATCTCCGAGCTGCGAGACGAGGCGAGACGAGATGTCCAGATTCGAACAGGACAAAGGTTCTTCGTCCCCATGGCGCTTGGCGCCAACCTCCAAACAGGCGGCCCGAGTTCCACCTTTCGATGTTTAGTAGCCATGCCTTTTATACTATCCCCCCATTCACACAACCTGTCCAGACGCCAGAGGCACCGCCATGTGCTCGCGGAAGAATGCCGTCCACACAGGGCGAATTACGCCCGGACCCGACCGGATTCAGACCTTCAGACACACTTTACGACGTTTTTCATTTATCCTGTCATCTTCAAAGAGCGAACCCTGACTGGATACTGCCGACAACGCGGTCGTCCGACGGACAATGATATGATGGATCTCCACCTTCTCTCCCTTTCAAAAACTTTGCGCCACCGTTCGGTCCGCGGCTGCTGGCATGTCATCCGACGGCGGTCCACATCAGTTTGGAACGCGTCCGTATCAGATCAGCGCATGACAGATCCGAGCGTGTGGGTTGCCTTGTTCCAGATCCCATGGACCATGTCACGTCCACGTCAACAACGTTGCACTTGACTTCGCGTGCTCGCCGCATCAGCCCGAGAAGCGCTGAAAAAAAAAAACGCAGCGATCACTTGCATGGAATGACGAGGACGTTGTGGTTGTTGATGGGCCCACGTCAACTCTGGTCTTGAACGTTGAACGCTGACCGGACGCCAGGACGGTTCATGATGTCGTCTTGACAGTGCGGTACAATACGTGTGTGCACCTTCATAGCACCCCGGGTACGAATGAAAAACGGGAAGACGCTCGTCATCAGAATCTCAGTCACGGTGGGAGTGGGCGGGGTAGATCGGCGAACTCCCCCCCAACCCCCACCACCCAGACATGGACAGTCCAACCATGTGATGCCCTCGTCGAGACGCACATGTATCCCATGCTGTTCATTCAATTGGCGAGCTACGACCCACCGTGACGGGCAAACGACCCCGCCAGTGCCAGTGCCAGTGTCGTACGAGCCTGGATCCAAGACAGCCACTCATAATCGCCGCTGTGGCAGCATCCATGGAAATGAATTTTGTTGGTTTTTTTTTCACCAAAAAAGCGAGACACGTGGCACGCCAGTACCGTGCACGTGCCTCCCCACTTGCCGAGATCGCTGAAGCTGGCGATGCTGGCGTTGACATGCCAGTGGGTCAAAGCCTGGCCGACCTGGCCGGCATCGGACTATTACTATCGCCTACCAAGCGGTGTGACGATCTGTGACTGCCGACTTGGGGGTAACCTTGATTCAAACTCCGCCCAGCTCTGGCAGAGACGTCAGGCGGTCATATTTGAACCTCCGCGTCGGCAGACTCTCGGCGAGTGACAGTCGGCGTGACAAACTTTGATCAAGAGCGACTGCATTATCTTTGTTCGTTCGACTTCGCAGGTAGGTATCATAGAACTAATTCTACGAACTAAACTGGTGAACATGTTGTGTATTCAGTAGAGCGCCGGCTTGGGGGTAGGGGATAGTATATCAAGCCTGAGTGACACCCTGACAACTGCGTCGGAAGCCTTCTCATGGGCCCATAAGACATTGCACAGCGAAGCGAACCAGTACATAGTACCATGTACGAGATCCATTCGGATTTGACGATGAACGTCCGGAAATGACACCTTTTGGCCGACAGTAGCGGTGCGATCCACGGGACCGTGGGGCGCGGGCGTTTCCGTTGATGCCATTGCCGGTTGATGCATCATGCATGTCGGCACCAGTTTGACGTTGGTCAAGGACATGGGAGGCAATCTCGACGCAAAAAAAAAACCGGATATTTTTATTTTTATTTTTATCTTTATTTCGTTCGCTTCTCTTTTCGGACGTTTTTGCCGTTTCGCGCGATGACCGCCGAAAAAGAAAGCGACCGAATTGAGAGCGAGGGCGTACCTGAGCAGTGAGGTACCTCTACGTCACTCTCCCGCGCGCATCTCCGTGACGGGCCATTGGTGCTCCCTGCACTGGATGCGTCGATTCTTTCATCGCGCCCATTCATATGGACGTGCTCGTGTCGTTTTTTCAAGCGATGTAGGGAAACGTGTCGTTCTTTTCTTTTCTTTTTCGTATGGTACAACAAGTCACTTGCTATCGACGTACAGCCGCACAGAGAAGAGGAGCCAGAAGAAGAAAAAAGAAAGAGAGGCAGGGAGAGAGACAACAAGCTCAGATAGGACCCGAGCATAGCATATCAAGACCAAAACACCGCGGTATAGAATTCCAACGTCATCGGCCAGGGCGGACGGGCCTTGTTACGGGCGGGATGATGACGTCGTACGGAGGATGACCAAAATCCCGTCGGAATGGCCTGAGAAAATGGCATCGACCAAGATCTCTTGGTCGGACGACGTTGTGGTCGTCGAACACGGCGGTGACGCGTGTATCCTCGAACGCGCCGACGACCCGTTGGCGGTCGGGGCTGGTGATCGGCCGTGACTCCTCGACGTCAATGCCGTCAAATCACGGCGGCGACTCGGAGGAGGCGCTTCAGGCATCCGATCGGTCCTGAATATTGATTGATGGGATGGGTGGGAATAAAAATAAAATAAAATGAAGCCGGGTGTAAGGAACGGAGAAAGAACAAGAGAGAGGCGACCCTAACTTGCCTAGAATCTCTCCCTTTCGGAAGTAGCAAGAATTTCCCATATCCAAATCCACCGTCGCTCGGCTGACCGCGTTCATTGACACCCCATGCCTTTATCACGTCAATCCAGCTGCGGACTATCTTGTCGCCCCGAGGGGCGACGAAATCGAAAAAGCTCCGCCCCATCACGGTCGTAGTAGACAAAAGATGATCGTTGGAACAATATTGAACAGGGCAATGTATCGAGAATCGGTCGAGTATGAGTGCCGTGCGTGACGATTGTGAAGGAAGAGGCTTGAATGACAACACCGGAGGTTTCGGTTGATCGCCGTCTGGAGTTGTGTCTTCGAGGACGTCCGTGAGACCTGGTATGAGCGGCAGTGGGCTGGGAGGCATAGGTGACGGGTCGCCCCAGCGCTGTTTCGACGGTAAGTAATGATGCAATGAACGGGGGAAGATCCGGCTGAGAACCTACACGAAATTCGAAGTCCGTTGCGGTGGGTGTCACGACGACAACTTCTTGCGCTGTCGACGCGTTTTGGAAAGCCTTGGGGCCAGGTACTGCGAGAGAGATACTGCCAACGATTACGTTATGGACGACAGTACGTGACTGAGGCACGATCAACGGCGCATGACAGCGAGAGGAATGGAAGCAAACTGACGACAGAGCAGAGGAGATAACCCTTAAATGGGTCCTTGTGTTTGAGACGAAGATAGGCGATGACCGCCGCCTTGTCTTGGCGGATGGTGTCGCTGTGAACGTGAAGAGACGATTGGAATCAGAGGACAACAATGGATACTAAAACGGACTAGTGGAGCCTTCTGATCGCAGGGAATTCCTCGGGGTGCACGAGCTCCAGTCCAGGACGCCCGACGAGATCGCGAGGTTCGTAACCTAAGGAGGAGAGACATGAGGATGGTGGAGAACACAACGCAGAGTACGCACCCAAGAGTTCGGTGACGGACTCGGTAACAAAGAGCCAGCGAACCTATGCGGGGATGAGTGGTTGAACACACGGACACGAGAGTGACCGACGTCTTCTGAAAAGTCGACAATGGCAACTTCTCAAAAGTGTCAGCGGCGACATGTGTTGGGAGAGAAGAACGTACTGCACGAGACACGGGGGGTGTTGCAAGTAGAATCCATTCACGGTCCACGAGCAGAAGCAAGGCACGATCGAGACGGGGTATGGGTGAGATGATGGTGGAGAAAGACGAGGAGCGGTGGAGGAAGACGAGGAGACAAGCGACACCGAGGAGGGGCCAGGGTGGACTTTTATCAGCGTGGCAGAGGTTCTGAGCATGAATTAATAGGCTCTCGGAGCCCGAAGTGACGAACATAACATCACGACGGTGCGTTTTACTACACAATTACTGCAGATACGAGAAGAAGGACAAGGCAGTATGCATCTGGCAGGGGCGCACCTGGTAGGAACGAGATGTGCCAACGCCACGATCATCAGGCGTGGCGAGGTGCAATGCCTGTGCAACGCGGAGCTTGTTAGCGGTGAGAACGGGGTTAATTTAAAGTGTACGATTCGCGAGATCTTCGCATCGACGAGAGCCACGTCTCAATCTCAGCTGCCTCATTTTAGTAGCCGTACTTTAGATGTGGTCAAACGCACCCGAAATCGCTCCCGGTGACCTCGTCATCATATGGCAGGTGCGAACATCCCACAGAGCTCGCCAACTCGCTCATTCGCCCTCTAGACCAGAGAACTTGTACAACCGCTCCTCATCACACCAGGAAAGGACTGGAACAGCCGCTTTGGCCACTACAAGCACAGCGATCTCATTGGCCTTCCCTATGGCTCCAAGGTCGGATCCCGCAACGGCAAGGGCTTCGTTCACGTCCTCCGGCCCACACCAGAACTCTGGACGATGGCCCTACCCCACCGCACCCAAATTCTCTATCTTGCCGATATCGCATTCATCACCTCATGGCTTGACATCCGACGTGGGAGCCGTGTCATTGAAGCAGGTGAGCTCTCCCTTGCCTTGGCCTTCTTTTACGCCCTCGTTGGTCTTTTCTTCACCACGCGTTGTGGCATTCCCCCGCATCATCCCCACCCACCCACCTCGATGACGAGATTCACATGAACCAAGTCTATATCTCAATCATTCTCCCCGGTTCCCGTCTTCCATTTCACCTTTCTTGGCTATCTCCTTCTTTTCCTTGACATACACGCAGTCCGCCATCAACCACGTTGCTCACCATCACATCACATCCTCCAGGGACAGGCTCAGGTTCCTTCTCGCACTCGGTCGCCAGAACCATCGGCACCTCCGGCCATCTTTATTCCTACGAGTTTCATGAAGCGCGCGCCGATAAGGCGAGGTGCGTCTTCCGTCTTTCCCTCTTCTTTCCCTATCCATCCTCATCTCCATCTCGTGAGCCAGAGAAGAATTTCTCCGCCATGGAATGGAGGACATCGTCACGCTGACGCATCGAAACGTGTGCAAGGACGGCTTTACGGTCGAGAACCTTGTTGATTCGGGTACGTTTCGTCCTTTCGCTCAGCTCACTCTCACATTTTGTCTTCATTCAGTATTCCTCGACCTCCCCGCCCCTTGGGATGCCATCGAGCACGCGAAAAAAGCGTTGCGGGTACGTCCGCCAAAATAAACACTCGTATTTCACACACGATGAGATTGATCGTCGATGCCCCTGTTTTTCGTCTCTTTTTGTTTGTTAGAAAGATCGCCCGACGCGGATCTGTTGCTTCAGTCCGTGCATCGAACAAGTCTTGCGAACCGTCAGCGCACTCAACGAGGCTGGTTTCACTGGTACGTCCCACCATCTCGATCCTACCATCGTGCCAACGTACCATCCTACCACGGCGCTAACGTCATTTCCTTTTTCGTTTTCGTCCTCTTTGAATCGCAGACATCACCATGTACGAAACCCTCCTCCGTCCACACGAAGTTCAACAGGGCCCACCACCCCGCCCGCTCGGTCAGGTCATCGACAAGTTGAAACACATGGAGCACTATCGGGAGGAAAAACGACAACGTCAGATCGCCAACGCTGGGAAGCGGAAACGGGAGGACGAACCGTTGACGGCGATGGAGAGGGACACTGGGACGGGGATAGAGGGAGGGTCGGATAAGAGAGCGAGAGTGGACACGGATCCGGCGTCGGCCATGCCCGCGCCCGCGCCTGTGCTTGACGTGGAGGAGAATGACAAGAGGGAGGGGTCGAGGCGTGAGATCGTACCCTTCGCTCCCCCGGAGGACGGCACGGTGGACGCCGTTGCGGGGCCGAGTCAGGCGGAACCAATCCTCGCGAAGCTCAACTATTCAAAAGTGTCCCCCGACGTACGGGGACATACGTCCTACCTGACCTTTGCACGTCTGGTACCCTTCCCTCTACCCCTACCCCATCCAACTACCCAGGGAGAAGGCCATCTCGTACCCGTACACGCTTCATAGCACCAATGTAGCCAAAGAAGCGGTCGGGTCCATCACGTCCAACGCGGTGGTATTAGGGGCTCGTATACAAAACGTTGACGTATACGATAGTACTGTATAGATATATATATTTCAAAAAAAAGTGAATGGAAGGGTCTAGCCCGCGACAGCCCTTCTATACGCGTCTTCCATCGCGCGTTCTTCTCGAAGTCGTGTTGCGCTCTTTTGGGGTCGTGGCCGAAGCACCCGGCCCGATCCAGGGTTAGAATTGGGTGTCGATGCAAGGAGAGGGGCAGCGGAAGGGGAGGCGGCACCTGGCGTGACGGACGCCTCGAGTTGACGACGCTTGGAAGGCGTGCTCTCTTCTTCATC
>QGOI01005647.1:0-13718 GCA_003313885.1 Boletus sp. MG55
TATGGTGATCAGTTTGTAGATATATTGAATGATTGGAAACATACCTTTGATTAAATCTCAAGATTATGATTGACTTTCCATGTCAGTGTGATAAGTTCCAACATCATAGAATTGCAATAGGGCATCACAAGCCTTCGCCTTGATAGTTGACCACCATGTCATCAGAGATTCCCATAACTAGAATCTCATTAGTGTATGACATATACATATGTAAGTCTTAATGATTCTTACCAACATGCCAAGTTGACTGCAGTAGTTGGGCCAGTATCCTGTATGCCCAGGATTTGATGCATAAAATTAGCTGTTAGGATTACACACTACACTTACCTGGGGGGGCATTTTCACATTTGTGAATGGCTTCATGGAAAATTTCAAACTTGATACATCAAGGAATGTGGAGCAGGGTGGAAATGGGTCCTTCATTGAAGAATCATATTGTGTGATCAACTTCACCCACTCAATGACTTCTTGAAACTTGTGGGGATAAGAACACAGTTTTGTTGGTGAACCCATCAATTTGCCATCTGGGTTAGCTACAATTGGTGCCACAGTTGGAGGGCCAGTGGACATATGGGAAGGTTGAGGACCTCCATGCTATATCAGCAAATCACTGATTTTGTGACAGTCACATAGTTGCTTGGCCAATTACAGCATTGTGTACAATAGCTCACAACCACTCAGGGTCCCAGACTTTCTGCATGGCAAGGTTACATTGAATCACATACAGTCACATTATATCAAGTGGTGACAGTTGCACAGTGGAGTGGTGGCTCAGATCTTGCATAGCCTACAGAGCATAGGGACTTGGCACAACAAGGTATGTATTACATTACTGGCTGACAATCCAGTAATATTACAGTAATTATATACCCAACATGAAATATAGTGACCAAAGGTTATGATATATCAGGAAACCATGTTTTCACATAGTAGTAAGGGACCCTTTTCAGTAGTACTGTACCTTACATATGTAGCACTACATAGCTGTTGTGTAGGTCTTACATACACATTCCATACTACATAGCTCTCCATAGGCCTTTGCATACACACTCCATACTATATGGCTACACATTGGTCTTGTAGCATCTCTGAATGTATAAATCTGTGACAAAGTCCTCATGAATCATGTCCTCGAATGAGGTGTTCCAAGCCATCATTCACAAATAACAAAATTTGTACTACCATATAACTCCACTATAAATTTTGTCATGTGGATTGAGTAGGGTGAGCAGTGGTGACAGTGTTGAGAGTGAGTGTTATTTCAGTGCCAGGCTCAATACCCATGCACTATGTGAATGAGAGGGCACAGCAAATTTGTTACATTTCAACCTGAAGCAAACAAATAACACTGGACTGGCAGGTCAAGAGTGTATTCCTGGTTCCTAAAGAGGTAACCCCAAGTGGCTATGGCAGTGATGACTCTTGAGTTGCTGAGGCTTCCAAGCACCATCTATGGGCAAAGGCATGTGCTGAATCAAAGTTGACCCAGAAAGGGAAGACTTTAGGCTGAGATCCGAGGAGTGATAGAAGGGAGGGTGACAAAGGAGCTCAGTGCATTTTCTTGACACTAGGTGGTAGATTGCATAGATTAAGGTGAGGTATAAGAAGTAAAGAAGCAACCCTTTTATAGGGCATACATATTGGAGTCTATGTCAGACTCAGAATATAAATAAGTCCCAAAGTAAACTGGGAGGGAATGGAATGGAGCATAAGACTACAGCCTTGTCAGGCGGAAATGGAAGGTGAGATATAAATAGGAAATAGAGTCAGGACAAACTGGGATTGGGTAAAGTAGGATCATAAGGCAGTGCATAAAGAGAGCACTGCTGAGGAGAGAATGTCTGTGTGAGGCAATGTAAGTAAAAGGAGAAATAGAGTCTGGCATATTGCTTTAGAAGACGGTGTCCATTGCCTCCATGGTAAGGCTGTTCCTTTTGGTGTCATAATGGTTGAAGTTAAAGAGCTTGTCCCACTGACTTTGAGGTATCTCCGTATCCAGCTGGAAGTCTGTCCACAAGTCCCATGATGTGAATGAAGGAAAAGATAGGAGGTCCTCCCATTCTGTAACAGAGTTGCTGGGAACACCAGGGGCTATATTAAGCTACTGGTATGCCGATATGTTGCATGAGTACATGCAGGTCCTGAATGGGTCCCAAGGAGCAAGTGAGGGGGGCCAAGTTGGTGCTGGAAGCCAAAAAGGGCATGGTGGTGAGTGAAACATCAAATGAAGAACTCAAAGAGGAAGAAAATTGAGAAGCAAGATGAAATGGTTCAATGCTGAGAGGGGGTGACAGACATGTACTCAGTTCCCCTGTGTGAGAGAGAAGGCCCTGGGAGCCATATTGGTGTGTGCAGGTCTGCATTGGACTTGAGTTGGGAGGTGAGAGTGAATGAGCACATTGCTGACTTACAAGGCAAGATACAAGGAAGGCCCCATTGGGCATGAAATGAGAGGTGATATGGATGGACTGCGGCCCATATCTGTGTGTGAAGAGGGATACTCAGGCAGTCCTGCCTGCTTGCTCATCTGTCAGGCACCCCTCTTCATTAGCAAACTGACCTATTTGCTTAACTGAGGTGACAGACCCTTAGCATGACCTAGCCAAGACACAATCTGTCCCATTCTGGAACATGCTGTCCAAACCTAGGGTATTCCAAACACATGTCACTTCCTGGGTCTATACTATCCACCTCTGTTCAGGTTACTACTAGGGAATGGGATATTACCAGACTTGGTTATACTACTGGCCTGGTGAAGTTGAATAGTCATGCAAAACTTCTAACAACTCACAGATCATGATCCTATGTATTAGACACTAGTATTCTATACAAATAAAATTATTGTACTCTATTGAAGCCTGCATAAGTTGTTTTAAGCAGTGCACACACTATCAGGCTTTGTCTGACAGCAGTGCTCTATCTGCACATGTTTGCAATGCATGATGTGACCAAGGAGGGCTGGAAACAGCACATGTCTGTTTGCTTGTAGGTGATTGCTCAAGGGTCAACATGGATTGACCAATATTGTGTTGTTCATTCACTCTTGCAGGTTCTTGACAGATGTCTAAAAGGGAGGATTGCTCTCCCCCTTATGTGCAACCTCCCATGCTCCAAGTGATCATCTGACTGATCGGGGTACTATGTTTGCCCAATACATGCCACAGCCAGGTTTGTAGTAACAGTTGCAATCAAAACTTGAAAAAGGATGAAATATAAGAACTGGCAGGTGGCAGGTAATATTGTGGATCACAGGAACCACATTAGTTTCCCCATGGTTTCCTACCTCTTTAAAGTTGTTGTCACCACTTGATTTTTTGATAGTACTTTGTTGGACTGATGAGAATAGAGGTGTGCTCTGTCAAGCATCTGAGCATCTGAGCAGTAAACTGAGAGTTGCACCCATTGGAGATCCCTACCAGCAACAAATGGACAATGGATTGCACCAGTATGATGACCCATGGATTCAGGTTCAGTCACCAGAACAATTACCAAAACTTTGACAAGCATAGTTGTCATGTGGCAAAAAGGGAGTGACATGAAGTGAGGCAGGTGTAGTGTTGCCACAGTTTGGTTAACCAGCAACCAGTCTCAGTTCCACTCATTTTTTGGACAGTTCAGTCTACATAAGCAGACCAAACTGCATGATAAACTGTTATGATTGTCTATGTAAACCTATCTTTTTCCTCCAAGTCTCATCTCACCTAGCCAGGCCGAGTGTTCGACTCACCTTGGACTCTCTTTTCTTTTCATCTGCGATGGCCCTTTGCCCATTCCCATTCTGTCTGCACCTGGTTCTTCTTCTGACTCATTCCAATTCCACCCGGGTCAAGACTCACTTGCTGTCATCACTTCCTTCATCGCCTCCATTGTACTACCACATCTGGCCCTCACTGACCAGCCCTTAACTATCCTCATAGTTACTTAAACCCTGTAGCGATGCTCATGTACCCTAAGCTAGAGTTACCAATAAACTAGCTCAGTTCTCACTTCCCTCACCCAAAGTCCCTCCAAGGACTCCTCCTTGGATAAGCCCCTTAGAATCCCTAGTTACCAGAATGGTCATTGGTCTCTTCATGAGCATCACCCATCTGGATACTTAGACTCTCAGACCTTGGCCTCAAGCTAAACCATTGGTTGCATTAGTCCCTACCCAGGTTAAAGCATAACAAAACTCTAGCTTCTCAAAACCATGCTACCACTGTGTAGTCACCATTTCCCAGCCACCCCTGAACCCCAGCCCCAGGAGAACCACTCATCCCCAACCACTGACCTTGACCTCAGTGTGGAGAATCCCTCCCCCCAAAACCTCTGAACCATCTTCCTCAGAAGAAGCAGAACTCTCCACAGACTCTGACAAACTTCTCTGATCACTGGAAGAAGCAGAGAACACTAGAACTCTTGCCCAAGAACTCTCCCAGAACCTATCTGCCTCCATAGTAATCCCCAGAGGCCCTACACCCCCATCCCCAACCCCTGTCCAATGGAACACTGGCAACCCATTCCCTTTTCCCCCACTTAACCCACCACAGCCTTCCCTACCACCAAACCCACCACCACTACCCCCATTTCCTAGACCAGCCATGTCTGGCTCCTCCGCCCCCAAACCTACCAAACTTTGTCTGGGAGTTCCTGAAGACTTCGATGGCTCCACCACAAAGTCCCAACCCTGGCTCAGGAACATTGCCCTTTATCTCGAGGTCAACGTCAAAATCTATGACTTTCACTTGAAGAAGATCGCTTACACCCTCTCCTTCATGAAGAAAGGCCCCACCCTCACTTGGGTGGACACCTTCTGAGAATTCAAATATGACACCATGACTGGTGCTTTTGCCCTAGGAACATGGGCTACCTTTGTCATTGCCTTTGATGCCTCTTTCAAATACCACAATACCGTCAGTAATGCCATCAGTTGGCTGGCCACCAAACGAATGACCGAGAAGAAGAATGGAACATTCTCCCCTTCCTTGACCATGTTCATCACCAACTTCAAGAACAAAGTCACCATTTCAAAAATCACAGATGTGAACATTCTAATCAACTACTTCTCTGCATCCATCCCCACTTCCCTCATGGAAACAGTATACTCCATGACAACTGTCCCCACCACCATTGACAACTGGTACAATAAGGTCATCACCTTTGACACCCAAGCTTGGTGAGCCACTGAAATCACCCTACACCACATGAAACCCTCCTATTCCCCATACACCCCATATACCCCATCCCCTTCTCAGAAGGAGAAAGACCCCAATGCCATGGACATTGACACCGTTCACCTTGGAAAGCTCACTCCAGATGAATCCAACGATGCTTCTGAGACAGACTATGTCTCAGATGCTGAAAGAAAGGCCACATGGCCAAGAAGTGCAAAGAGTTTGCCTCCAGCTCAAACACCCCCAAGAAAGTTAGGAACATTCCTGCTGACCTCCCAAAGCTGATCGCTTGTGAGGACAATGATGAAGATGAAGACGAAGGAGTCAAATGGGTCTCCTTCACCACTACCAAAAAGGATTTTTGAATAGGAGATCCTCGTCAATGTGCACCTCTCCTTCACTTACCTGTACCCCTGTAGTTGTATTGCAGTTCAATAAATTGATGCACATTCCTGTACAACTCCTCATTTCCTCGCACACCATGAAAACCATTGACACCCACGCCCTTGTTGACAGTGGCACTGATATCTCCCGTATAGACTGGGGGTTCGTGCAAAAGCACAAACTTCCCACTACCTGCCTTCCTGCCCTGATCCCAGTCCAGAATGTTGACCAGTCAATCAACAAGACTGGTTTCATCTGTTTCACCTGTACTCTCTTTCTCATCATCAAAGGGATCATCCAAGAGACAAAGTTCCACATCATGTCCTATGGCAATAAGAACATAATCCACAGACTCCTATGGCTCAGAGACACCAACCCCACCATCAACTGGCAATGCCAAACCCTCTCCCTTTCTGAATCCTTGGACCAGTCCAAGGAACTCTACATGCAACAGGTTGCCGACATCTCTTGACACAACTCCCATTTCAGAACCTTCCCCCATGCCTGGAGACTTCCTAAGTCAACTGCATCAACGATGCCTACCTCTACAATTACCTGGACTTTGAAACTGAAGACCAGTACCTCACCCGCACCAAGGAAAACTACACTATCAACTGCATCATTCACTACAGATATCATTTCATTCCCTCTGGTGACCTGATCATTGCCAAGCTCACCACAGTTATGGAGTTAGCTGCTGCCGCCAAAAAGGCCAAATCCAAGGTTACCCTTCCCCCAGAATATGCTGCCTTTGAGTCCATCTTGTCTGACGAAGCCAGTAAATGCCTTCCCCCTGTTACGCTTCGACCAGAAGCAAACAAAGTTACACTGGACCGGCAGGTCAAGTTGTGTGTTCCTGGATCCTAAAGAGGAATCCCCGAATGGCTACAGCAGTGATGACTCTAGAGTCACTGAGGCTTCCAAGCACCGTCTATGGGCAAAGGCACATGCTGAATCTAAGTCAACCCGGAAAGGAAAGACTTCTCAGAAGGGCTGAAATCCGAGGAGATGTGGAGGTCAAACAAAGGAGCTCAGCGTGGCTTCTTGACACTAGGCGGTAGATTGCGTAGATCAAGGTAAGGTACATGAGAGAAAGAAGCAGGCCTTTTATAGGCCCTACGTATCGGAGTCCATAGCAGACTCAGAATATAAATAAGTCCCAAAGTAAACCGGGAGGGAACAGAACAGAACACAAGTACAGTCATGGCAGGCGGAATGGAATGGAACGGAATCTAAGACTACAGCCTTGGTGGGCGATAACGAAAGGTGAGACATAAATATGAAATAGGTATCAGGACAGACTGGGATCAGGTAAAGTAGGATCATGAGGCAGTGCATAAAGAGAGCACTGCCAAGGAGAGAGTGTCTGTGCAAGGCAATGTAAGTAGAAAGGAGAAAGAGTCCGGCATACTGCTTAAAAGACGGTGTCCATCACCTCCATGGTAAGGCTGTTCCCCTCAGCATTGTAGTGGTTGAAGCTAAAAAGCTCATCCCACTGGCTTTGAGGAATCTCTGTGTCCAACTGGAAGTCTGTTCACAAGTCCTGTGATGTGAATGGAGGAAAAGATAGGGGGTCCTCCCATTCTGTAACACCCCCCTCATGACCCTATGACCATGAAATCAACCTTTCCGATTCTTTCGTTCCAAAGGTTGGAAAGCTCTATTCACTCTTCCCAGATGAATGGAACACCACCAAAGCTTTCCTAGATGAAAATGTCGCCTCTGGAAAGATTCAACCCTTGAATTCCCCCCAAGCCTCCCCCTTCTTCTTTGTAAAGAAGAAAGATGGCAAACTCTGCCCCTGTCAAGACTACTGCAGGCTAAATGGAAATACAGTCCAAGTCGCCTATCCACTTCCTCTCATCTCTGACCTCATCGACAAAATCCAGAATGCAAAGACCTTGACTAAATTCAATGTTTGATGGGAATACAACAATGTACACATAAAGGATGGTGATCAATGGAAAGCTGCCTTCATTACCCATAAAGGTCTCTTCAAACCCACCATCATGTTCTTTGGCCTTACCAACTCCCCTGCCACCTTCCAATGTTTCATGAATGACTCCTTCCGAGACATGATTGCCGAAGGATGGCTCGTCATTTATGGATGACCTGCTCATCTTCTCCCCAGATGATGCAGTCCATGAAGAATGAACCAAAAGAGTCCTCCAATGTATGGAAGAACTCAACCTCCACCTTCACCTTGACAAATGTACTTTCAATGCCCCTGTTACGATCGCTGTTACTGTCACAGCTATGTAACAGATCATAGTACTGTCTGCAGTTGCTCAGTGCACTGTGCAGTACATGCTACCAATTTTCCCTTATTTTCTATCACTTTCCCCGGCTCTCTACATTAGCTTTCGCATATAGCCCCTATCTATTACCCCTATAACCCGAGTACAGCTATATGCTCAAGCACTGTATGCAGCCTCAAGTCTAGACCCCTTGGATCATAGAATGCCTCATGGACATTGCACATGCAACTAGGCATCTCACCTCAACACACCTGATCCTCATGGTTAGCCTCATGTGCATAGCCATATGCACTATGACTTGTCATGACTTGTCATGACTCACCATGACTAGACACAACACATGGTTACCTCATGTATAGCAACCAAGGCTATACTGATGTGCACCATTACCTCATGTACACAGCCCGATCATAGTATGACTCCTCTTGACTCATACTCTGACTCACTCTGACTCAGTTATCACAAGGCTAACACATGTTATGCCTCATGTATAGATATCTACACTCAATCTCCACTCTCATGACTCGTACCGACTCATACTGACTCATACTGACTCTTACCTCATGTACTCCTCATGTACGCTCCATTGTAGCATAGCATATCTCATAGATCTAGTGTACACACATGTAAATACCTAGAAGGTATATAAAGGCCAGGACACTCAACTGGATCCCCAGTCTTGCTCTCCTGATATTCCCCCACTCAAACTACCATCTAAGTGGCTAGTAGATTGGTTGTTTCAGTCCCCCAAGTAGACTATCTTGGGATGATCATCTCCCCTGGACAGATCACCATGGACCCTGTCAAACTCGATGGTATCTTGTCCTGGCCCATCCCCACCAAGGTCAAGGATGTTCACTCCTTCCTTGGCTTTGCCAACTTTTACCGACAATTCATTGCTGACTACTCCAACATCACCTGTGGCCCGCCCCCTCATCGATCTCACAAAGAAGTCTTCCCCTTGGGACTGGTCTCCTGAATGCAACTGTGCATTCAACCATCTTAAGGAACTCTTCCAATCCCAACCAGTCCTTTATCTCCCCAACCCCACCACCCCCTTTGCTATCGCCACTGATGCCTCAAAGTACGCCACTGGTGCTATTCTTCTTCAAACTGATTCCAATGGCGAATAACATCCCTGCTCCTATTGGTCACACTTCCTCTCACCCACTGAACACAACTACAACATCTATGACCATGAACTCCTCACCATAATCCACACCCTCAAGGTTTGGCGGCATTACCTCCAAAGTTCTCCATTCCCCATCCAAACCTTCACTGACCATAAGAACCTCCTCTACTTCTGCTCTGCCCAGACCCTCAACTATTGCCAAGCCCATTGGCTCATCGACCTTGCCAACTATGACCTGAAAATGATCCACATCCTGGGAAAACTCCTCTCTGACCCAGACGCCCTCTCCCGCCACCCCGACCACCTCCCCGCTGAAGAGTTAGACAATGACAATGACACCCTCCTTCCAGACTCTCTGTTCATCAAACTCATCAACACCTCCTTAAAAAACCACATCACTATCTACTCCCATGATGACCCTCTCTTCCTCAAGGCCCTCCAAAGCCTCAATGGTACCATTCCCCCTGCCTTCCGCTCCCACCTTAGCAACTGGCAGCTCCTTGATGATGTCCTAACCTACAAGGGATGCATTTATGTTCCCCCCGACACTGCACTCTGCTACTCTATCCTAGAACACTGCCATGATCACTCAATTGCTGGCCACCCTGGTTTCCTTAAAATGCACCAACTCATCTCTGCTGAGTTCTGATGGCCCGGTCTCGCCCACTTTGTTCAGCAGTACATTGAGGGCTGTACTACCTGCCAACAGAACAAAGCCAATACCCACCCCACCGCCCCGCCCCTCAACCCCATCATTTCCCACTCAGGCTCGACCTACCCCTTCCAGCAGGTCTCCTGTAATCTCATCACTGACCTCCCAGCTTCCTCCAGCTTTGATTTTCTTTTGGTTGTGGTTGACCATGGGCTTACTAAGGGGGTAATTCTATGTTCCACCAAGAAAAGTGTCACTGCAGAAGGGATCCCTCCCTTTTCTTTCACAAAGTCTATCTCCAGTTCGGACTCTATGAGAAAATCATCTCAGATAGAGACCCCCACTTCGCCTCCACCTTTGCCTGATAACTTGGACACCTCTTAGGCTACAATCTTTCACTCTCCACTGCCTATCACCCACAGTCCAATAGAGAAACAGAACAAGTCAACCGAGAAGTTGAAATCTACCTCTGCATCTTCTGCAGAAGTAACCCTACCTCCTGGGCTGATATGATTTCTCACACCAACTTTGCCCATAACCACTGCCCAAAATCCCCCTTCTATCTCATGATGGGATTCAACCCTGTTCCCCTACCCACAGTAATCTCCACCTGGAATCTTCCCACCATGGAAACCCACCTTAAAACCCTCTCTGCTGCTCGCAATGAGGTGCTTGCCTTCCATGAACTTGCTAGGCAAGTCATGGCCTCTAGAAACTGCAAGAACTTCTCCCCTTTCATCAAAGGAGATAAGGTTTGGCTTGAAGTGAAGAACTTACGCTATGCCAACACCTCCCTGAAGTTCACATCGAAATGAGAAGGACCCCTCACCATTGTCAAGGTCTTATCTCCCATCACATACTAACTCCGCTTACCAAAGACCTGGAAAATACATCCAGTCTTCCATGCCTTCCTCCTATTCCCTTATCATGAAAACAATGTACATGGAAAGAACTTTCCCGCCCCACTGCCTAACCTTATTGGCAGAGAAGAAGAATATGAAATTGACAAGATTCTCCAACACCGCGGATCAACTACCTCCCGAACCTTCCTGATCTGATGAAAGGGATACTCTGCAGAAGAAGACTCATGGGTTCCTGAGTAGGAGCTCAAACATGCGAAGTCCACTTTGGACAACTACAAAAAGCTTCACCCCTCTGTCTTGTTCCCTCAGAAACCTTCTCCCCAAAAGTCTTCTACCCACAGGCATGTCAAATGTCTTACCTCACTACCCCTTCCACTACCTCCTCATTCCTCATGTTACAGAATGGAAAGACCCCCTATCTTTTCCTCCATTCACATCATAGGACTTGTGGACAGACTTCCAGCTGGACACAGAGATTCCTCAAAGCCAGTGGGACAAGCTCTTTAGCTTCGACCACTACAATGCTGCAGGGAACACTCTTACCACAGAGGCAATGAACACCATCTTCTAAAGCAGTACACTGAACTCTATTTCCCCTTTTACTTACATTTCCTTGCACAGACACTATCTCCTCAGCAGTACTCTCTTTATGCACTGCCTTGTGATCATATTCTACCTGATTCCAGTTTGTCCCAACTCTATTTCATATTTATCTCACCTTCCGATTTCACCTGCCAAGGTTGTAGTACTATACTTCTGTTCTGTTTTCCCCCAGTTTACTTTGGGACTTATTTATATTCTGAGTTCAACTTAGACTCTGATATGTACATCCTATAAAAGGGCTGCTTCTTTCTCTCATGTACTTCACCTTGATCTATGCAATCTACCACTTAGTGTCAAGAAGTCCAGCTGAGCCCCTTCATTGCCCACTCAGATCTCAGACCAGTCTTCCCTTTCCATGTCAACTTCATTTAGCATGTGCCTTTGCCCATAGATGGTGCTTGGAAGCCTCAGTGACTTGATGTGTTGTTGGTGCCATGGCCATTTGGGAATACCTCTTTAGGATCCAGGAACACGCTCTTGACCTGCTGGTCCAGTGTTACTTGTTTGCTTCTGGTCAAAGCATAACACCTCGACTCTACTGTCAAAGACCCCATACCCTGGTCTCCCTCATGGTGGACTCGCCCATCATTATCTCCGACACTGCCATTTCCCCAGGATGGGACTACTCTGCCCCACCAAGGGAAATTCTTGACATTCCAGCACTATCCATTGGCTCCCCTTGCTGCTCTATCATATCCATCAACATCCCCAACTTCGTCCACTTGCTTCAGAATGACCCCCTTGATGAGGAGCAATTCTGCCAAATCAACACCTTTCTCCTAGACTCCCACCTCACAGCTGCATTTGAAGCTCACTGCGACATGAACTCCCCCCTTCTCTCCCTCTTTTCCACTTTTATACAGATCGCTGCATTGTTGCCCATTGCCGATTATTGTTCTACCAATGCCAATCAGGTGTTCTTTAATTCTAGGATAGTTTCCATTTATTGCGGAGTATGTGACCACCTCCTTAGCACCCTATACCAACTCAGGGCTCTCCCCTTTTTAGAAGACTTAGACTGTTACCTTTCAGAATGACCTCCTACCAGAGCTGTCGTACCCCTCCCTACCCACATCTGTCAAGCCCTCCTGGCCTCCCTAGTCCAAATTTCCCCTCCACCTACTCCCATCCCTTCCCCAGCATCCCCCATTGGGACTGCTGTCACCGCACCTGGATTCCCACAATCCACCAAGGATGGAACTCCCTCAGCCTCTAGTGAACCATTGACCCTTGATGAACTCCTCATCCTGGAAACTGTTGAACGAGCCATGCAACCCCACACCCACATCCTCTCTCATGATTCCCACATCCTTCCCTTGGAATGGGGCAACCCAGGCTATGCCTCCACCTGCTATCAGTACCACCGCCCTATCCACTGGAAGGTGTTACAGAATGGGAGGACCCCCTATCTTTTCCTCCATTCATATCATGGGACTTGTGGACAGACTTCCAGCTGGACACAGAGATTCCTCAAAGCCAGTGGGACGAGCTCTTTAGCTTTGACCATTATGATGCCGAGGGTAACAGCCTTACCACGGAGGCAATGGACACTGTCTTCTAAAGTAGTGCGCCGGACTCTTTTCTCCTTTTACTTACACTGCTTTGCACAGACACTCTCTCCTCAGCAGTGCTTTCTTTATGCACTACCTCATGATCCTACTTTACCTGATCCTGGTCTGTCCTGATTCCTATTTCATATTTATATCTCACTTTCTCTTATCGCCTGCCGAGGCTGTAGTCTTAGGTTCCATTCCATTTCCTCCCAGTTTACTTCAGGACCTATTTATATTTTGAGTCCACTACGTAGGGCCTATAAAAGGCCTGCTTCTTTTGAATGGGGTCCGAGTGTGTGGGGATGAAGGTGGACAATGGACAATGGACTCAGGGTGAAAAGTGGGCCTGGAGGTGTGCATGTCGGGGGTCCTGAGGGGGAGTCAACAAGAGGCATCGAGGGAGTGTCAACGAGCTTGTCAATGAGCTTGTTGGTGGAGTTGGGGATGCATCGTCCTCAATGTTGACGAGGGAGACAACAGTGGGATCGCGCATGCTGTTTGCATCGATACAGTTGCCAGGGGCGATGCTGTTGTTGCAGTCATGGGGCACACAATCAATGGAGGGTGTTGGCAGCATTATCAGACACACCAGGGATGTCAAGAGAAGCAGCAGCACCATTGGATGTGCTATTTCTGTGGTTTATGACGTGTTCAGCAACCATTTTGGCACGTGAGGCAGGAGAGAGCCGAGGGAGCGGGGGAGTGAGGGGCGCACTTGGAGTGTCCAGATCAAGCGCGCAGCTGTGTGACGGTCGAGGGAGACTACACATCGACCTAGGCACATCATAACGCTAAGTAGAAGGGAGGGGATGAGTGCTCATGTGCTGCTCGAGCCGCGACTTACGGTACATGCAAGGTACACAGGTCACCGGCACCAGTCACCATACAGATCCCTACTCCCAGCTTTTCAGCAGCGCCAGCTAGGACCTAGGCAATAGGCTATAGGCCACCATCGCCTTGCACTCGTTGCACCCGATCCCAACCCAGGCACTGTCACTATCATCACCGTTGTCCCACCTGAGTGTCACTGCCTCGTAGGTAATGGTCAGGGTAAACCATCAGTGAAATGGTGAAGAAATGATATTTCCAGACAACTAAGATCAGGTTATGTAACTATGAT
>QGOI01005667.1:0-35153 GCA_003313885.1 Boletus sp. MG55
GTCGGCCCATAGGTCCCGCGAGTAGAAGGGAGGAAAAGATAGGGGGTCCTCCCATTCTGTAACAACTCTACCCTAACATTCTTCTAGAAATATCAGAGGCGCATCACCATTCTTAACCATATTGTTGCCCTGAAATCTGAATTGCAAGATGATGATCTCCCGACGTGGCAGTGGCTCCAGTCTCTCATCAAACTTCTCGGCGAACACGGAATGAGCTCCGAGGAAAGCTCTGTGGAGAACGCAGTGGAGAATGTTCTTCGGGTCAAGAAAATGGAATGGTGGAGGAACATCGACAGAGAGCTGGAGATTATTGATCTCCAACGCCTTGTCGACGATGACATTTTTTCAGCACGAGGCTCATGGCCGCTTGTTCGGAAGCATGCTCCTGACAATCCAACAACGGCCAGGAATGCTCTCATCGGTTTGCCATTGGCATTATATGACAGCGCATGGATTGCGCAACTCACTCAACGTCAGGTCGAGGCTCTTGAACTCACGAAAGAGCCATTCTGCTGGATGAAAGTGGTAGCTGCATAGGGCTCATGGTACTGGTATGCGAGTAGACAAATGCTGGTATGCATGCCTGGACTTGGTCGTGCGGGTGATGAGTGCCGACAAATGTGGCAAGCACGATGTGCATGTGCACTGCGCGTTGAATGGGCGACAATCGAGCAGCAATCGGGGAGCAATCGGGCAATTCCTATAATTTACGCATCATCTTTCAAATATCATCCGTAGATCACATGGCAGCATATATTTCTAAGATGTACTTGGGGCTCTTTGTTGCCGGTATCACAGATAGTGACCAAACTTTCGCCAAAACGAATATTTCAAGTATCGCCTAGTTGTGTACTGGAGCAGGTATTCTGAATACTTGCCACCCCATTGAGTCTTTGGCCATACTTATTATTTCGACCGACCTTTAGACTCGGCCATCACGCGCGTCAATATTTCGACTCGTCTCCAACATACTTTCCTTTGTGAGTATTTCAAGTTCTGTCACGGCAGCTATGGTATTCTAAATTTCAAGTTCTGTTTTCGCCTTTCGTCCGACCTTTAGACTACGTCTAAAGACTGCCCGTTGCGTTGTGTCAGTACGACAAGGTGACAGCGGATATAAGTGGTCGCCAGAACAAAAGATGAGAGCAATTACAGACAACGCAAATACATTATCAACAGACTTAGAGATATACAGACCACGCGCACCAGGTATCAAATACGTATATACGACTCCGAACACGAGGTTCGAAGAACAAGGTGGCTTCAATCGGCGGGCGTCGCCATCGACGACGACGGGATTGGACGTGGCACGTTCAACCGAACCCAAACAAGACGCCAAACAGGTCCTTCCACCCCCTCTTCACGACGAACCGAGCGCCCCCTCCGTATTCGTCCGCGAGCCACTCGAGGTATCGACCATCCAACGTGCTCAGCGGCCCAAGCTCGAACGACAGTATATCTTTGGGTGTCACATAGATCACCTCCGCATCCGGCGGCGGCCCAGACGAAGCGAGATCCACGAGCGGCATGGGCGATGGGGGAATCAAGCTCGCCAAGCGCGAGAGCTGGAAGCATGTGTTGGCGTGGAACGTCTGCAGCAACGCGAGCGTCGTCAATAATTGTCGTTCTCGCCGCTCGTGCAACGCTTGGTCTACATCCACACCCGGTTCGGGCCCGCTCAGCCTCGGCATCGAAACCGAAGTGAATGCGGAGCTTGAAGAGGCATGGCGTCTTTGAGCGCCACTGGAAGACGAGAACGAGGAGGGTCCGCTGGTATGACTGCTGACCAAGGACATCCCGCCCGATTTTCGCATGCCCTTGGTATTCGGACCCGAGCTTCCGCTCGGGCGCCCTTCGATACCCATTCCGACGTTTCTCATATAGGCTCCACCCAAACTGTCGTTATCTGCCTCTAGCCGGACCTTTCCCCAATCAGCGACCGAGCCGTTCCTGGTGGAGTAAGACGCCGATGAATTGCCTTGCCAGGATCCAATCCAGAGACCAGCACAGACAAGGCAGACGTCTTCATACAGTTGCCATGCATCCGTCCAAGGGGACATCGGTTTTGCTTTGAGATTGACCTCGGAGGAAAGCTGGCAGCAATCATATAAACAATCGCTTCCTTCTAGTCGTAAGATTCGGTCCAATTCGTTCCACTGGAAGACAATCAGCAGAGCGAATGGCAGGCTGAGTGATGAACACACCAATTTTACATCGCTCCAGGTGAATCGTACAAGGGAAAGACGATGGGTAGGACCCTTGGCGGTTGGTTGTTGAATTGGTTTAGACAAATACAACGTCGGTCTCGATGTTCGTGAGGGCGTCGAAGTCGTCAAGTCAATCACGAGGTCGTAGAATGACGGTTTTTCGAGAAAGATTGCGTCTGTCGTGCATGCTATCCATCCGCGACCTGTTTTTCCTTCATGGTGCATCTTGTCCAGATCGCTGAGAGTGACCATTCCCAGGATCTTGATGCCTTCTTTCGATTTACTCCTGAGTCGTGTGCGAGTCCATGACGAAGGATCTTCAGTTCCTTCTGAGGTGAGTAACGATGGATCTAGCTGAGCTTCAAAGCAGATGTCGGCAGCCACCTGACAGAGGATGCAGGCAGCCTCTACTGGCGGTAGTGTATAGATTAGAATCCGGCGTCGTCCAAGCACGTGTTTATACAGAGTGAGCGCGGAAGGGCCCAATATGCGCAGCAAGTGTGGGAGGTGGAGGGTCGGGTTGGAAGGGGAATACTCGACATTTGGCTGGATGAAAAGCTGGATCAGGATTCCAGAACAGTGGTCGAGAAGGTCTGGCCTCACGCTATCAAGCTCATGACTCCAACCATGCCATCCCCCGGCTCCGCCGAGATCCGCCCTTCGAACCTTACGTTCTTCGAAGAAAGCTTGTGCTGGCTCCCAATCGGATTCGACGGGCTCTAGCACGCCTCGGCTCTCCAAAGACGTATAAATAGTATCAACGAGTGTCTTGAGGGCGTCCACATGTCTCCAGGGTCTTGGTCTGATTGAATTCGCGAGCAGTATGCCGAGAGAGGAAAGCCTGAATCCACGCTGTCCGTGTTCCGTCGTGCGCCGCCGGCGAAAGACACAGACACCTGGGTGACTGTCTTTTGTGAAGTAACTGAGGGTGATTTCAGTGAATATGGAGAACGTAACAGGGTCTGAGGAGCTGGACGTACACGACGTCACGGTCAACCAGATGCAGACCGCTAGGAAGAGTACTGAACTCGACGCCGTCAAGCTGGAGATCTACAAGGCATTTGAGAACAAACTCGGGTCCAGAAAGATGGTGCTTACCTTCGCTCGCCTTCAAACACCAATCCACCATATTACCCTTGGTCGGATGGAAAGAAGCATGAAATATCGCCACTATGGAGGAAACCCAAGCTCTCAGTTAGTTCGAGGGCTCCGATAATTGTAGAAAATCGAAACATACCAATGTCCTGTGGTACGCACACTCTCTGGTCGATGTTTTCCATGGTCTTCTTGACAACTGCGGGCTGCTGTTGGGCCAGCACACAGCGTGCTGTGGCCTGCAGTGAACGTCGTGGAGGCAATGTCCGTGTTAACGCCTCTCACGGTCTATATATGTTGAATTAGCTCCTTTTTCAATTAGCCGTCGGACTCACCTTTGCCTGTTCCACTCTTCCACTCAGACTAGACGCTTTGAATGAATAGGTGGACAAGGCAAGCTTATTATATATATGGTTTTGGCTCCTTTTGTTCAGAATTAGTGTAGTGCATTGACCCACACTTCTTGGATTGATCACCAGTAAGTCAGTGTCGTCTCACTGGATTCTCCGATTGAGCGCCAATATTTGCAGCTCGGTCACAAAATTTGGTAGGTCCTGCACAGATGAAAAAATGGCACCATATCTTTCGCAGACCACAATGACCGTGCGCTCCAATCATAAAATCTCCTAGTCCGAGTAAGAATGCTCACGCATGAGCGCATGGACCTGAATTTTGATTGTTGGTGGTGCAGTCCCGTAGTAACACATTGACTGGACCGTGCGGACGACCTTTCCGTGACACCATCCAAGATGCAAACATGAAGATGGGCCTAACGGACACCGGAAAAGGGTCTTCTGCACGTCTAGCCGCGAGCCACATGGACGATGCAGATATATTTCCAGTACATGCATTTCAATTATGAGAATCTAGTCTAAGTCTCCGTCAACGATAGTAAATCCGCCGAACCGTTATAAATCCATCACTCAGCCCAAAAAAAAAGTGGCTAGAAACTATCAAGACAGTTCATCGAGTAGCTCAACATACAATCATACTGACTTCCAAGCCGACCATATGAAAAATCGCTGAGGCCGTTCGTCTCCCATGACCAATGCAAGTCAGTAGATAGGGGCTAAATGTCACACTGATCACGCACGGAGTTATGGTCACGTTCGATCGTTTCTGTTCTATCAGTATCACCATGGCCTCCTCTCAACCTCAACAAATCAACGTTGCTGACTTGGACATCCAACAGCTCGCTGACGTGCGACGGCAGCTAGAAGAAGTGAATTCTTTACTTTTCTCCCTAGTTTGCTTTGCGGATTCTCACTTCCACGCACCCAGGAACTAAATCACCTGACCAGTTCGTTTGCTCAACTCAAGCAGGCTCAGTCAAAATTCAAATCTTGCGTCGAGAACGTTGGCGAAGTTAAACCCAAGAATGCAGGTAAGTCGAGCCAGTTTGTTTGTGGTAAGCGGTTGTTCGACGTGGGGCGATTGATTAGGAACGATGATCTTGGTGCCTTTGACCAACTCCCTCTATGTCCCTGGCAAGCTGAGTGACACAGAGCACGTTATCGTTGATATCGGTACAGGCTACTACGTGAAAAAGGTAATAGCATGCCGATCGGAGCCGTATTCCTGTTATTGATCAGTTTCAGACACGCGCCGAAGCGACAAAATATTACAAAGCAAAAGTGCAGTTTATCCACACGAACCTTGAGGCGCTATCGGACACCATACAAAAGAAGCAGGACAACATGAACTACTTGATCAATGTGATGCAGGCAAAGCTTCAGGCGCAAGCTCAGGGCTCCTCGAAGAGCGCGTCGTGAAATGTTTATGGGATGGAAAGTGAAATGACGCGACGTGGACCATATTTGATTTGCGATCGATGGTAGTCAGACGGACGACGAAATACCAGATGTAACAACGATGATGTGCATGTAAGTTTTTGTTTCCTCGAAGACCGATCTCGTCGTAGATCGATCGATAGAACGTGTTGATAGATGTCATCACAGGCTCGCAAGGTGCTTTTTGTACATATTAACTTGTACGAAACATCTGTTGTCCACAACGCTGGCCAAGTGGGGTCATTCCATGCACGTGGTGTTCGCGGCTTCGGCAAGCATTACAGTATTTGAAGAAGATGGCAAACGGTATTCCGTTGCCACTTGGTAGCTGGATATATGTGTGCGCCAAGGCTCTGGGCTACCAATCTTTGAATGTATTGACTGCTGCGATGAGCACGAAGCTTGACTCGTCGATCAGTTTCATGGCCCTCGTCCCCTGTATGTAGCAAGGGACATGTCCTCTAAGTGAAGCTTCACGCATCGGCGAACGGAGCCATTTTGCACAGTGTTATATCAGGATAAATTGATCGATGTGAACCAGTATTTTACAGAACGAAAAGAATCGGCGGACCAGTGGAGGTAAGAGTTCGGTTGAGCGGTACGAGTCGATCTGACAACAATTCCAAGGGATGCCAAAACATGGCACACGTCGGATCAACGTTCCGGACGTGGTCCAGCAACGCACGACGACGTCACCTTGCTGCCCGACAGGATGTATACCAGTCATGCCATTGCGAATCATTTCCTTTCCGAGCCAACCCACCGCCGACAACATAAATACCCCTTCTCCGACGCACAAATACATTACCAACCCTTCTTCTCTTCAGCCATGTTCCCTCCCATCTCTGCTTTCCTCGCTATTGCCGTCGCCGTCGCCGCCAGCGCGCGCATGGAACGGCGTATGCATGTCCGCCGCGACACCACTGTCAATCAGTGCTCGACCGGCAACATCCAGTGCTGCAATGGCGTTGCCAACGTAGGTTTCCACCACTTGGTTGACACTCGTGCCCCTCGCTTACGCTCCGAAAGGCAACTGACCTCGCGTCCATCTTGGACATTCTCTCCTACTCGTATGACCCAGCAGACAGCGTCGGGATCGTCTGTACTCCCCTCAACCTTTATGGTGTGGGAGAGGGCGCCGCTTGTCAGGCACAGCCTGTATGCTGTTCGAACAACTCCTACGTAAGTCTGGGACCTTGTCTTCGTCGTCGTTGTTCTCAAACCTTGTCCGTCGGGATCCAGGACGGCACCATTAATGTCGGTTGTTCTCCGTTCGACTTGAACTAGACGTCGTCTTGCATGAATTGCACGTTCCCTGTGCCCTTGTTTTTGTTTCTGTCTGTTTTCGAAAAGTAGTTGGTTGGTCGATTGGCGGAGCGTTTGAGCCTCCGTGTCTTCCGTGGTCTTAGTAGTGTGTCGCTTTTTTAAAAATTCAACAGTCGGAACCGTCTCTTCTCAGATTAAGCCACGTTATGTACATACCATCCCGCCCATTTGACCGGAGTTGACTGTAACATAAGGATCTGCAGTAAGTCGTCAATATGGATCGATGGGGTCATTACCAAATGCATACACACGAGTATCCTTTTCGAGGAGCTTTCATTGTACACTTTGAGCGACGCGAGGGTAACCTCGCCTCCCGGAGCACAACCGTCCCTTCCTCAAGTGACAATCACCACTTGTGACAGATAACGAACAAACTGGACTCGGAAGTCTCTCATTGGTCGGCAGTGCGGCGCATACACAACGGTGCCACAGGCGAGATACGACTCGGATATCGGCGCGGGATGGCAGTGCGCTCGGGCGTGGATGCAACAGAAGTGGTAGACGTGAGTTTGCATGGTGCCTCCTTTGGGAGTGAGGAGAGTGGACCTAGAGAGACTCGACGAAGTATAGCAATTATCAAAATGGAACTCCATCGCTCCGATCAGTTTCATATGCAGACCCGTGTCGGAGGATTTGAAGATCAAGCTACCCGTAAAATCGTGATGCAGCTACATGACGTGGCACAATATTGCTCGCAGCTACGTTGGGATACCCTGCAGACCGTTCCTGCTTCGGTAGTTGGGAAGCTCGGGAAGCGGCACCTATGTATGATTGACATCAGTACTGGCTGACGAACAGAGAGGCGCAGATCCAGTCAATGAGGACGAGTTGTAGATCCATCTGTCCATTGGCATGATGACCTTTGCAGGAAATGATGCAAGGGCACTCGTGGTGCCAACACAGAGACAGACAGACAGAACGTGAAGGGGGACGTGTATTCGGTGGTGAGAAGGGCTCGTTGAACCGCTGCCCTTATGTGATGCCAGTGTGTCTGATAGCGTACCTTATAAACGAGTCCGAGTCCTCTATGTCGGGGTTGCGGCTTGAAGTTCGTCGTCGTCGTCATTAGTTAGCACCACGCACGCGAGATCTGTTGCGGAGAACGAGAAAGCACAGGCTCGTGTCGAGCGCGTACATACTAGCAAGCTGAAGGAATCATGGAGGAGCACGATAAGTATTACCCTTGGAAGAGCACCTCGCTTGATGCCAAATACCCAACGCCGAGTCCAATGGCAGGCAAGATGATAATAAAGCAAAAACCTAGCATCCAGTTATGGTACTGATAGCCTAGTAGTCCAGTGGAGCTGAGTTTCTCGCAAAGCGACTTGCGCCTAGTAGTATCGTTTTGTAATCTGCTGTCAGTGACTTGGACGCATCATGTTTCTTTGCTGTTTTTATTTTTTCGTTTCTGCAAGAACATATGATGGGCGTTGATGCGGCCTCCCCTCAGGTGTAAGCCCCACTGGCATCCTAGTCACGTGTACGATACATATATATCCCCGCCGCCTCGTAGAGATACAGCAGTAGACCCGTACCTCGTAGTCCCCGTATAGAGCGTGGTCCAGTTCTTTCGTGCCCGCCCTTCTCAGTGTTTCCGCCATTGGCCACGGCCGGTTTCCATCAGGCTGGTTCAACGCTTGCCTCCCTCACCATATGCTCATTTACATAAAGAGTCTCACTCTTTTGCGGTGTTTTTTCACTGCGTCCGTACAAGTGCTGCTGAGCGCACTTGCTGTACAATACCTCACCAAGAGTCTCTTATCATGAGCTGGTAAGTGCGCTTTTGCTTCATTGCTTCCTCTTTTCGGCTGTGCTCGTTCTTGCTTACCTGGTTAGATGGGGTTCCTCCCAGCTGGGGGTCATCCAAGTCACACTTCTTCAAGTTGTCCACACCAGTGTATACTGTGCGCCAGGCTCTCCCCAGTCTGCTCGATTGCAGCCTGCCCAAGTTCATGCACGCACGGGACACCTTTGCAGCCAAAGCCACGTATGTATTCTCCGTCCAGTTCAGCACCAAACAGGGCCTTAACTTGTCCGCTCTCCGTGCCGAATCTTGCATGCACCCGCCGCGCTCGATCCCTCACGATTCCTGCTTAACTAGTCTTCGAGCTGTTGATTCAGGCTCCAGACGGCTTACAGAATTGTCTCAACAGCTATCAACTTGAAAAAGCCTTGCAGCCCAAGGGTGCTGACCACCTGTCACACAGCATGTTGGTCGGACATATGCAAAGTCTTCCTACAGGACCCGTTGAAATTCTTCGAATTCTCCAGACGAGTTGTGTGCTGCCAAGTTGGCTATCTCGGCGCACTCATGCCGCCACCTCCCTCGGCGAACCAGAGACCAGCGACGAAGTGATCTGGCTACCTAGGTTCATCCCCTTCGGGCTCGACCTCATCAGAAAAGCCCGTACTAGCTTGCCTCCGAGGCTCTGCTATACCACGTCCTCGATTTGTTCGGGCATCTCCGGCACCACTCCTCACAGCATTGTTTGGTATGTCCCTACATAAACATTGCATGCGCAATGCCGATATGCATCCTCCCCTCTATGCACTCGGCGCTGTAATCCGCTTACAGTAAATACTCTGGTCACTGCGGCCAGTGGTGGTGTCACGGTTATGTACACCACGTGCTCACTCGACTTGCCATACTCTTGGCAGGTTACCGTCGTGATGCACATGTACATGAATTAATACATTGCAGCCCTCATCATATATTTCTTGTGCCGCACTGAGTTGAAACCCAACATCATCTTCAACGACCAGCGCATACTATGAGAATGGACACCTGGTCTGCTCGAGCTCGCCATATCATCTTTCTAGCGACTCTCGTACGGTACAATACATCAATCATACGCCAGCGTACTGTACAGACCTCTTTGGTCATGACTGTTTATGGGTTCAAGTTCATCGATTGACGGTGTATGACTCGGACTATACGGTATTGGGTTTCACAGTTAGCCTGAGGCTAGGTTGATCTGGACACTAATGGATGGAGCAATTACCACACCTCTCAGTGACCTGGTTAAGACTGCACTTTTTCGTTCAAAAGTTTCTCCCCAACAACGGCAGAGCCCCATCAGCTGACAAAGAATTCGTTCCCGGGACCGCCAGTTCGGCATATGCACCTGCCAGTGACAATCGGTCAGACATGGTCCTATGACTCTGGACATGTGTCGTGATACCTTCTTGCGCCACGGATAAGGCGAGGACGGTCGCCAGACATGCAAGAAGTGTCAAGTATGCAGGAATTGTGAACTTCATATCAATGGGTGATGTGATAGGCTTCTTTTTTTCCTTACTCCTTTTATACGATGGCTGACATTTTGTGCGTGCGAGGTCTTCATTCCAGCGCATCATAAGATCTTGTTCTGGATAGACCGCAGTGCAGACCAAGGAGCAAAGCTATGTTCTACAGAACTAGACTTACTCATGCACAGGTTCAGTTCTCCGTTACCTTGGCACCACACAGCACATTCTGATCGCACTTCAACGTTCCCTGTGTCCTATTTCCGGGTGTTTTGATGATCACGTACAGCCTGACGTTTTGCCAATCTATGTGAGTATCACCTAAAGTAAAAATAATCCTGTCCCGCTCCGCATATTGACAAATCCTGACACAATATGCAGTATTCAAAGTTAAGTCTAAATACTAGATAAAAGATCGCGATAAGTATGACCCGAGCTTGGCACTAAGCAGATTTGCCTGCCACCATGACTTTTCGTACTGCCGGGTATGCATCGCTCTTAGGTCTCTTCGCTGTTTCCTCTGTTATTTTCACCTACACCTTGGTGCAGTTCACTTTATTGTACCAAGGTCCACTTGCAAGCATACAGGAAGTTCGCCATGGTTCGCCATCTTTGTCTCATCTCACCCAACCGCAAACTGGTGACAGTTATAGTATGTGCAGCTACCCCTTTCTTGAACACTGGCACGACTAACTGCGGCTTTCTAAAACAACGTCTATAGCCTATGTCGATGATGATTTTCCGTCGCTATTGCCAGACTTTGATCCAGGTTCCATGCGGATGTCAGTCGAAGAGACCGTCAGATTTTCCCTCTGGGATGCAGAAGCACCTGCCGAGTGGTCTTCTACGTCACCTCCTGGAGAGGGTGCTGAGCGACTCGGTCCTGACGGGCGACTCTTTTATCTGTCCATGTTCCACGAGTTGCACTGCTTGCGACAATTCTACCGGACGTTTAGAAACCCTGGGTTGACTGCATATCCATACTTTCTGGGTCACGCACAGCACTGTCTTAATTACTTACGACAGTGCAGTCTATGTCAGGCGGACAGGACACTGGAACTGGGGGACTTTGTTTCTCGCAACTTTACCACGGATAGAGTTGGCGCTACTCATACCTGCAGGGACTGGAAGACGGTATATGATAAAGTTACATATGATTGGAGTAACTGGAAATATGCAGCGCCTGCTTCAGACGAATCTTAAACACCAGCATCATTTTTGCACTTGTACTTCTATCCTGTACTATACATCGTTAGGTGGACACACGAATCTGATAAACTTGCTCATAATGCATCATTATACATACATGTCGTCGTAATGTATAACTTAGTAAACTTCATTCGGATCAACTTTCCTCCGGTCCCAGTGTAGACGGTATGTTAATTGTATAGGGTTAGAGGCGGTCCCACCGCTATACATTATGAGCAAGTACTGTAATTGCAGTGACCATGACAACACTGTCGATAATTAATTAAATGTCAACGGTGTTCTTCACAAAGGGCTTTCGTAGGCTATGCAGACACCTAACTGACAGCTAATTAATATTGGTCAAGGGACACGTTGATCAACCATGTCCATGAGTTGAATAGGGCTGAGACTCGGGGAGAGCACCGGAATTCAATAGTTCATCGTGCTCACAGAGAGTTTCCAAATTCTTCCATGTGAAATTGTGATATATAGCGAGTGTGAAGATACAGCCTCTCGTTTTCAACGCATCGGTGGAACCTAGCACTGTCACATAACATTTTTGATGAGTCTTTCAAAGTTTGGCAATCACCACGCGTTTTGCACAATTTAAGTCGGGTGAAAATGATGTCTGAAACGTGAAGACTGCACTTGTAATATAAGTTGATGTTTGCGGAACGGGAACGCTTGAAAATTTCTCGATCAAAAATCTGTGGGCTAGAACTTGAAGTACGGGTGAACATGTTGGCTTGTCCTAAATGTTAGTTTAAATAAAAAATTTAGTACAATTCCGTGCGTAAACTTCAAATAGAGTAATCGACCGTTCCTGCTTCGGTAGTTCGGAAGCTCGGGAAGCGGCACCTATGTATGTATGATTGACATCTATACTGGCACATGGGCTACGATCTTCGTTAGTCCGCTCATAGCCAATTACCAAGAGCTGGGACAATGGACAGCAACATTTCCCAACTGTCTTGCGAGATCGGAGGTAAGTGGCTTATTGTCCATCATGCTTTCGTTGTCCAGGCAGATCTCACAGTCACTCTGGGTGACCACGGGAGCGTGTACCTTCCAGGAGGAATGCGTTCATCGCGACGACTCATCTTCCCAAACCGCCAGGTCGATTTTGAGTGCAACTCGGTTCAATGTTGTGAGCCGTTAGGCGACTCCAATTCATAGAGGGATGTCTTGCAAGGCACACTGCTGCAAGACGTGTCATCGACCGAGGTCCTGACGAAGCGGGTCAATGTGAGCCGTCTTGGGAATTCCTTTCGCCTGATTGCCGTATCGGTAAAACCTGGCGCCAATCGCTATTTTCGGATCTATAAACAAGGAGCTAGCATACAGTAGCACAAGGAAAAAAAAGACCCATGACGCCAACTCACTCAATGCCTTTTCTGCCATTCTGGAATGTTTGGAAGAGCCGCGCGACAAGCACGGATCCCTATATGGCAATCCGATGGAAACCCAGTTCTCCGTCTGGTTGACTCTCCGACAAGGTCGCAGACGGTGAAATGCCAGAGGCATGCATTTACTTGGGATCACTGGTCTCTGACAACTTTGAAGAGTATCGGAAATGCAGTGTGATGCTGCCTTTGCCATCACCTGGTGTTCTACGGACATGACAGACTAAGGACAGTGATGAATTGGTTGACAAGTGACAAGGGAAGAGCAACGTGATTCACCAACGGGCGCACTGGTACCTATACGAACACCTACCATCACCATACATCTGCGCGCACTGAGATCAGCCGATAACACTCGCAGACGGCTTGGAGGAGGTACGACTCATCCGTTTATTTAGATATGTATATTGCGCTAACTTTTGCCATCTGGATCCGCCCTACGCCATGATGTTCCCGATCACGTTAGCATAAAAGTGCTATATCAACATAGATGAGTGCTCTTTCTCCTTCCACAAACCATACCACCGGCATAAACCCGTCTTGACAACTCGATCACCTAAATCGAAATCATTTTCTCTTCTCCCTGTTCACGACACTGGCAGGGGAATCATCAGCAACAGACAAAAATCCCGCACGCAAAAAGGTGAAACGCACACGAGACCTGGTGCGAAATAAGGCAAGTGAATCAGCCTGGGCAGGTGGGAGCCCAGTTACCAACGTCGCCAAAATTACCACAAAATTAATTTTTTTAAAAACATGCGGTCCACTGGTTGAGTGCGGGAAAGACGAAGAACCGCCGCTGATGAACAGATCCAGTCAACGAGGACGAGTTGTAGATCCATCTGTCCATTGGCATGATGGCCTTTGCGGGAAACGAGTCCTCTATGTAGGGGTTGCGGTCTGAAGTTCATCGTCGTCGTTAGTCAGCACCACACACGCGAGATCTGTTGCGGAGAACAAGAAAGCACAGGTTCGTGTCGAGCGCGTGCATAGCAAACGGGGAGGAGCACGATAAGTATCACCTTTGGAAGAGCACCTCATTTGATGCCGAATACCCAACGTGTCCGATGACAGGCACTGACAGGATGATACCGAGCGCCGAATGAAGCAAAAACCTAGCGTCCAGTTATGGTATAGAATAGTCCAGTGGAGCTGAGTTTCTCGCAAAGCGACTTGCGTCTATCGTTTTGCATTTTGCTGTCAGTGACCTGGCCCGGGACACGCTTTGGCCCGTACATCATCATGTTTCTTTACTGTTTTTATTTTTCGTTTCTGCAAGAGCGTATGATGAGCGTTGATGCGGCCTCCCCTGGTTCAACGGTTGCCTCTCCCACCATACAGTGCTCATTTGCAGAGTCTGACTCTTTGGCGGTGTTTTTTCACTGCGTCCGTACAAGTGCTCCTACCTGAGCGCACTTGCTGCACAAGAGTCTCTTATCATGAGCTGGTAAGTTGTTGCTTTTGCTTCATTGCTCCCTCTTTTCGGCTGTGCTCGTTCTCGCTTACCTGGTTAGATGGGGGTTCCTCCCAGCTGGAGGTCATCCAAGTCACTTCTTCAAGTTGCTTACACCAACGTATACTGTGCACCAGGCTTTCCCCAGCCTGCTCAAGTTCATACTCGCGCAGGACACCCTTGCAGTTTTAGCCACGTATGTATCCTCTGTCCAGTTCAGCACCTTGAAACAGGGCCTTAATTTGTCCGCTCTCCGTGCCGAATCTTACATGCACCCACCGCGCTCGATTCCTCATGATTCCTGCTTCACTAGTCTTCGAGCTGTTGATTCAGGCTCCAGACGGCTTACAGAACCGTCTCAACAGTTATCGACTTGAAAAAGCCTTGCAGCCAAAGGGTGCTGACCACCTTTCACACAGCATGTTGGTCGGACATACCCAAAGTCTTCCTACAGGGACCCAGTTGAAATTCTTCAAATTTTCCAGACGGGTTGTATGCTGCCAAGCTGGTTATCTCGACGCACCTACGCCATCACCATTCAGGTTCATCCCCTTCGGGCTCGACTTCAGCAGAAAAGCCCGCACCAGCTTGCTATACCACGTCCTCGATTTATTCGGGCATCTCGGGCACCACTCACAGCATTATTCGGTATTTCCCGACACCGTCGCCTTCATATTGCATGCGCAATGCCGATATGCATCCTCCCTTCTATGCATTCGGCGCTGTAATCCGCTTAAATACTCTGGTCACTGCGGCCGGTGGTGGTGTTATGGACAAGCGCCCGATATACACCACGTGCTACATCGATACCACTCAACTTACCATACTCTTGGCAGATTACCGTCGTGATGCACATGTATATGGATTTATGCATTGCAGCCCTCATCATATATCTACTAATTTGCAACCCAACATCATCTTCAACGACCAGCGCATATGAGAATGGACGCCTGGTCTGCCACCTGATGCTCGAACTCGTCATATCATCTTTCTAGCGACTCGTACGGTAGAATACATCAATCATATGCGAGCGTGTTGTATGGACCTCTTTGGTCATGACTGAAACTATTCACCGTTTATGGGTTCATCGATTGACGGTCAATGACTCGGACTGTACGGTATTGGGTTTCACATTTAGGCTAAGTTGATCTGGACACTAATGGATGGTTCAATTACCACACCTTATTAAGACTGAACTTTTTCGTTCAAAAGCTTCTCTCCTTCGGTGTCAACAACAGCAGATCCTCACCCGGTGACAAAGAATTGGTTCCCGGGACCGCCAGTTCGGCATATGCACCTGACAATCGGTCAGACATGGTCCTACGACTCTGGACATGTGTCACGATACCTTCTTCCGCCACGGACAAAGCGAGGACGGTCGCCAGACATGCAAGAAGAGTCAAGTATGCAGGAATCGTGAACTTCATATCGATGGGTGATGTGGTGGACTTCGTTTTTTTTTCTTACTCTTTTTATATGATGACTGACATTTTGTGCGTGCGAGGTCTTTATTTCAGCGCATCATCAGATCTTATTCTGGATAGACCACAGTGGAGACCAAGGAGCAAGGCTATGCTCTCAGACCGAACTGGACTCTCATGCTGCGGAGTCATGCACAGGTTCAGTTCTCCGTTACCTCACCACACAGCTCATCCTGATCGCACTTCAACGTTCCCTGTGTCCTATTTCCGGGTGTTTTGATGATCACGTACAGCCTGACGTTTTGCCAATCTATGTGAGTATCACCTAGAGTAAAAATAATCCTGTCCCGCTCCGCGTACTGACAAATCCTGATATAATACGCAGTATCCAACGTTGAGTCTCAATACTAGATAAAAGATCGCGATAAGTATGACCCGAGCTTGGCACTAAGCAGATTTGCCTGTCACCATGACTTTTCATACGGCCGGGTATGCATCGCTCTTAGGTCTCTTCGCTGTTTCCTCTGTTATTTTCACCTACACCTTGGTGCAATTCACTTTATTGTACCAAGGTCCACTTGCGAGCACACAGGAAGTTCGCCATGGTTCATCATCTTTGTCTCATCTCATCCAGCCGCAAACTGGTGACAGTTACAGTATGTGCAGCTACCCCTTTCTTAAACACTGACATGACTAACTGCGGCTTTCTAAAACAACGTCTATAGCCTATGTCGATGATGATTTTCCGTCGCTATTGCCAGACTTTGATCCAGGTTCCATGCAGATGTCAGTCGAAGAGACCGTCAGATTTTCCCTCTGGGATGCAGAAGCACCTGCCGAGTGGTCTTCTACGTCACCTCCTGGAGAGGGTGCTGAGCGATTCGGTCCTGACGGGCGACTCTTTTATCTGTCCATGTTCCACGAGTTGCACTGCTTGCGACAATTCCATCGGACGTTTAGAAACCCTCGGTTGACTGCACATCCATACTTCCTGGGTCATGCGCAACACTGTCTTAATTATCTACGACAGTGCAGTCTATGTCAGGCGGACAGGACACTGGAACTGGGGGACTTCGTTACTCGCAACTTTACCACGGATAGAGTTGGCGCTACTCATACCTGCAGGGACTGGAAGACAGTATATGATAAAGTTACATATGATTGGAGTAACTGGAAAGATGCAGCACCTGCTTCAGACGAATCTTGAACACCAACATTATTTTTGCACTTGTATTTCTATGTTGTACATCGTTAGGTGGACACACGAATCAGACTTGCTCATAATGCATCATTATGCATGTCCCATTGTAGACGGTATGTAAATTGTAAATTGTATAGGGTTAGAGGCGGTCCCACTGTAGTATACATTACGAGCAAGTCGAGTTACTGCCATAATTGCAATGACCATGACAACACTGTCGATAATTAATTAAATGTCAAAGGTGTTCTTCCTACACAAAGGGTTTTTCGTAGGCCATGCAGACACCCAATTGACAGCTAATTAATGTTGGCCATGGGGCGCGTTGACCATGTCCATGGTTTGAACAGGGCTGAGACTCGGAGAGAGCACCGGAATTCAATAGTTCATCCGAAATCAACCTGCCCTATTGTGCTCACAGAAAGTTTCCAAATTCTTCCATGTGAAATTGTGATATATAGTGAGTGTGAAGATACAGCCTCTCGTTTTCAACCGTCGGTAGAACAGCGTTGTCACATAACATTTTTGATCTGAGTCTTTCGGCAACGATTCGAGCAACTGCACAAATAAGGGAATTACGTGATGTCTTACCGTAAGAACCAACGGAAACGTTTGGCCGCTGAGCGCTGAGCGCTGACCTGTGTTATTTACCAAAAATGTTCTCGTGCGCCCGAAGGATTTATCTCAAACGCCATCGTTCCATATGCTTTGCCGCATCATGTGTGGAAATATGTCACACCACTGCCCCTTCTGATGAACGGCGGTGTGCAGAAAGTTATTTTGGCTACTCATCCTTATGTGATAATTTGACTTGCCAGCAAGAGAATCTGGATCTGACTTTCATTTAACAACTTATCCATCCCTTGCAGCAGAGCAGACAACTCTCGCTCATGATGTTCGGCACGCAAAGCCTGGGTGGATATCTTCCCCTACAGGATCCAGATCCCTCCTCACCATCAGAGGATCTTGATACTGCATACATTCCAGGTGAATTTCCCATCTACTGTTACGGTATCGTAAAATGGACGTGATTTTGCAGATTCTAACGAGCGATGGCTTTATCTCATTTCTCGTTTTACACACCTGGCGACGGTGACTGTAATGGTCTGCACCATCGTGGATTTACTTGTGCTGCTTTGCTTCAGTATTCGGTTCCGTCCACCCAGTGCGCTGCCTGATGTAAGACCAATAGAGCTGCGCAGCTCGTACATCAATCTGGACGTCCTTTATTCGAAAGGGTCTGTCAACAGTTCACAGCATGCACCAATAGTCAATCACGCGGTATCTTTCGTGCAAGTATCCCTGACGGAGCCCGAGAAAATCCTACCGACATATCATACTGGCTTTTCCAAGGAACAGTTTGGACTCGTGCCATTCATAGAGCGGCGACTTTTAGTCACACCACAGGTGAGTTTATAAGTTAATGGTAGAAACGTCATATCTAACCGCTGTTACCATGGAAGATCTCGACTGTCGCACAGTTCAGAGCGATTGACTTTGGGATGGAGTCGTGCAGCCTGGCAATCGGGGTTCCGCCTCTCAACGATACGGATGGACAATCTATGTCCCCACCGACCTTCACGCTTGACGTGTATACCTTGCCCATCCGAGAGAAGCTCAACTTGCGTGCCGTCTCTTACTCTTCTCTCCCCACAACGAAATCTCAGTTTGCGCAGTTGGTCCTTTCCGAGAACACTGTTGTTCAGACACCAACCTTTCCGTGTCAGACTCTCTCTTATCATACGTTCTTGCTGGCATGTTCTGACCCGGACTGCCATCTCGATCTAATCGGGACAGCAAACAGAGAATTGGGTGAGTCGTGCAGTTGATCATTGACCCTCACTTTTTAACCTAATTTGACTGCGTCTAGGTCTGTTCATGCATCAATATCAGACTATCTAACTGTGGAAATGATTTGGATTCTTGTTCGCCGTTTCGTTAGTGTATCTATTCCTAGGCTTGAAGGGGGACAGGTTTGTGTAGTCCTTACTCACTGTTTCGTTGGTGTATCTATGATAGCAAGACCCTCCGGGTCCGGGCATCCCTGGAAATTCACAGTACTAGCTTTGGACAATTTTTAAGATGCGGGGGTAACTGTAGGGTACAGTAATGTTTTTACATCTTGAATAAACTCATGGAATGCCAGATGACAAGATTGACACCAGCAGAGAAACAATCAACAGCCGCCAGCGGCTATAGATAGTGATATTACCTAGTAGTATTATCTGTGCCCCCTCGCTTCGGCTCTCTCCCATCCCACCCCACTTGTGGCATCACCCCCTATTTCGCACCTGTGCCCAGGGGTAATTTCACCGCGCACATTCTGCACTGAAACATAATGCAAAGCTATATCCCAGTCGTACACAGGATCAGTTTTTGGGTTTGGTGTCAATTCATCCCGGGTCACGGCTCAGTGACCCGTCTTTGGCTGGCTTCACGTCTCGGCGCCCCGCTCATGACCGAGAGCCAATTAGATAATGAAAATTGAAAGGGATCTGTGACAGTGTGTACTCGAGGGTTTTCCCACACCTTGGAAGTGGCGCGATGCACACTAATTTGACCCGTGACGACAGGCTAGGCTCTAGCGATCCAGGAATGATTATATTTGGCTGAAACAGAATCTGATGCACGCGAAATGAACTTGTAATCGAAGTTGCTAAACAATACTCAGACGCTGCGGTCTATTTCAAGTTATTGACGACCGTGACTGAAAATAGACTATTCACAGCCTCCATCTTATCCGAAGGGCCTCACGTTCATCACGGACTACGCTGAAAACAGTATTCACAGTATTCATCTCATCTGAGACCTTGTAAGCATACCGCACCGTGTTAACTATGGGAAATCATACTGAAACCAATAGCATGGTGTTTCTTCTCACCATACCAATGCCCGCAACGTAACACATCAGGAAGCAGTATTAGATATCTTCACATCTTACTCTCATCCCTCCCGTCTTGCCATGCAAAGCATCAAAATCGATATCTCCCTCGTTACCAGATTGTCAGGTTAGTGCCTCTATCCTCACAACACTCTGGCCATTGGGTGATGCTTGACGACATTTAGACCAAGAACTAGAAGATGTAACGTCGCTATCAAACCTTGCATACCTTGATGCGATCTGTGAGCTATCAGTATTACCAGTGTGTGACTTGAAACATAACGGTGGGTTAATAGCGCCAGGGGTCAGTCTGTTGACCGGCGGAAAGCTAGAATTGCTTCCCGATCTATTTCGCTCTATGACCCGAAGCTGCTTGATCGATGGTGACTGCTACATCGCCAAGGAAGTGACTACTCAGAAGATTGTGGGCACTTCACTTTGGTTTCCACCAGGAAAATGCCTGTGGGCCACGTACGTCAGCTGTTTCCTTCACACTACGCCAGTATCGAAGCCGTGCACTTGTAGAGACGAGATAAGGCAGACTACAGGATTCAACGATTTCTTCAACCAACTAGACCAAGCCACAAAAGATTGGTGGATAAATGAGGCAAGTTTTTATTCCTTTCTTCCATTTGCGAGTTGTGTCGAGTGCTGTTTAGTATAATGCACAGATTACGAAGTTTCTGGCAGAAACCTATGGGCCGGAGGTAATTGATTAGAACATAGTACAGCCTTGCTCCTTCATACTCATCATGGAAAAGACTTCGACAGGGAGCTGGTGGCTGAATAACATTGCCGTACTTCCTGCATACCAGGGAAATGGGATTGGAACATCACTCTATAAAGAGGTGTTGAAAAAAGTAGGATGCTTCATCGAGTAAGCAAGTGGTATTTCAACTGATTGTTTAATTAGGCGACTGCTAACGAGGCGATTGGGTGTTGCACCGACACCGAGAAAAATGTACGTTTGAAAGGATGACGAGGTGTCATTGACTGATTTCGGTACCACTGCAATAGGTCAAGTTCTATGAGTCAGTGCACATGAAAGATATCGGCATGATAAACATGCACCACTCAGGAAATGGCAGTGACGTTGAGGTTTGGGGCTTGAAGCGGTACGGAGTCAGAGCTCAGGTCTAGTGATACTTCATTGTAGCCCTGTGGTAGACATGAATAGTTGTGATAAGTAGGAAGTATTGAATTACGAATAAATCCAAGCAGCCCCGCATCAAGCATAGCCACGAGCCCGAGTATTTGAGTACGCCGATGAGTCTGAGCTAGCGGCAGTCCTTTCACCCCTCGAGGAGCTGTCCGAGCCTTCACCATGCAGCTTCGGACACACAAGCCATACAAAAAGAATATCGCTATTTACCCCAAATTTGTACTTCTCGCACTCGCTCTTATATGCAAAGTCGTCATGACGATCCAGTTGCACAAGCACATACAGGCCGGAATTCCAAGTATCTCGGTAGAGACTGCAGCTGGTAAGTCGTTCTCTGGAATTTTGTCCGGATATAACAATGTCTACGCTTGCAGATTCCCCTGCTATTTGGCCTGCACACCCTATTGCACCAGTATATTTGGTATTCGAAGAAGCTTCCGTACACTACGGACTACGTACAACCATCAGCGACGCTGAGTGGTCGTCACTGGCACCCAACGATGGTCTCATCTATCTCGGCGACGAGCATCAAGTTTTCAGCATATCCATGTTCCACGAACTTCGGTGCTTGAACATCATTCGCCAAGGAATCGTGCAGATAATGGACGGGAATGTCACTGTCTCAACACCGCTCGTGCAGCACTGCTTGAACTACATTCGCCAAATGATATTTTGTAGGAGCAACACGATGCTGAATGGATTCGTCAAAAGCAGGGATAAAGATCAACAAAATGTGTTACTTGGAACACACCAATGCAACGACTGGGCGGAAATCTATCAGGAGGTGGAGACAAATCAAAATGATCATCGAAGATGGAGGGAGGGAGACGAGCCTGAGCTGAACAACGGAGCACATGATGCTGATTGGTAGATGGGTAACAGTTAAGAGCATACAAGTATTGCTTCAATGTGATAACATTACGACCATTCCACTGTAAGTCTCACCTCTTCCGAGTCTGCCGATGTTGGGGAACTTGGCCATGGTCATTTGGTTGGCTCTCGTGCCGTGAAGTTGAGCGTAGCACTACTGGCCTAAATCAGATGATGATCATGATGCTGCGGGGGAGTTAGCTAGGCTGAGCGCCATCGCCTGTTCTTCCAGCGCATTTGCATTTCCTCCGGGACGGTATGTTCCATTGGATCACGATGCGGCGTTATCAGCAGTGCGAGCTGGAATCATTTTCGTGATTGGCACAGCATGCTCGCTTTATTTAAATTACGTAAAGAAGCATGAAATTCGGCATGTTTCCACCAAAATTGTACACCAACAACCAAACGGTAAAAAGTAAGGAAGAGTGGTCACGGTCGATGACCGAGTAAGGAATCGATTCATGATGCCCATCAAACTCAGCATATTGATATTCTCTGATGGTACCTGCTCTGATCGCCGAGGTTTTCTCTCCTAGCCGGATATGTATCAAACGGTCGCCGTAGTACTGCCAACGCAATTCTTTCTCCGATACTGCGGAAATACCGACGAGGATTCAGATAGGCACGGATGTTGTGCGGGGACGTAAACTAAGTATTTTGGCCCAGGAAGACATGTTATAATGACAAATGGAATCCGAGCAGGGCCTTCCCACAAAGGCACCCTCATCCATTACTATCGCCACTAAAATGCCTTCCGCAGAGATCACTCTCGAACGCTCGATCTTCTTTGGGCTCATTTTTACCTCTATACTATATGGTAAGTAACCACGTTTGTTCCATATGTTCCACCGTGATCATCCATGCTCTCCAGGAGTCAATCTGACACTCTACTTCCTTTCTGTTCGTCTGCTCTGGAAACAAACCCGGGTAAAACATAGAAAATTCTACATCATATACTCTTCTCTCTTGCTCCTCTTTTTGACCATTTCATCGGCGACCAATTATGCATTTGGCGATTTAATGTGGATCGATGATAGAAACATTCTGGGTGGGCCACCAGCTTTCTATGTGAACAATGCCTCCGCATGGTACAATACTCTCGGGACTGCAACCGACGTTGCTGCATTTGTAATGGCAGACGGCTTGCTGGTAAGAGTCAGATTTATATATGGAAAATACTGGGTTAACTAATATTTCACCGTCAGTTATACAGATGCTTTACGCTTTGGGGTGATCCCCGCTGGGTTGTTGTCCTCCCTGCCTTGTTATACGTGTCCTCAATTGGTAAGCCATTCATTTTCCTTGTCTCCCAGATTCTAAGCGGTAATCAGCCATGTCTATCATAACGACTGTCGAGAGTGCATTACCCGGGGCAAACCTTTTTCAAGGATTACCCACGAATTTCTCGATTGCGTGGTTGGCCTTGACCGTCAGCTTCAATATCATTGTGACTCTAATGATTATCGGGCGACTGCTAGCCACCTATTGGACGGTCCGTGAAACACTAAGTCCTAGTTTCTCGACGACCTACATTGATGTCTCCGCTACTCTCGTGGAGTCCGCCCTGCCATATTCCGTACTTGGCATCGGTTATTTGATCTGCCAGGCCATGAATAGCAACGTTGTGATTGCCTTTGCATTCGTTTGGGGAACATTTGCGGTGCGCTTTGGTTGCACGATCATCCATGAGCAATTGATGACGTTGATTCTAGGTCCTATCACCACAGTTCATCATTTACAGAGTAGCCTTAGGTATAGCTTGGTCGAAGGATAACACGTTCACAACGAGCCAAGGCATCCAGTTTACACGCAACCGTGACAACGGATTCAGCACTGACAAATATGGAGGACAATCATCTGGAGTGATTAGCTCTACACTTGGGGGTTCCTCCAATATGGATACGCGATTCTATAAGGAAGAGAAGGTGTAGGTTGTATCGGTATTAGGTATCCTACTGTAAATCACTAAGGGATATCAGGTTGAAAGCGGCAAGTCTGACGTTGACTATGATAGGCTGTACGAACGAGGCATACCATAGGGTTGGCATTGAGAAGTCTGGAAAGGCAGTTTATGGCGCTGAAGGCAGAACATTGTCATACGGGGAATGAAAGTAATCGATCGTCAACTTGAACTGCGGGCGTGACATTGATATGTCTCATGGGCGCGACCACTGCCTTAACTTGTGAAGTCCAATAAGATGTGCTATTTATACCATCATCCTAGACCAACAGGAGACTCGAGAATGCAGTCAATGAGCTGGTTGAGTGACGATGCACGCCGAAGATGATAATAATGTGCTAAAACTATAGTGTCAATTGCGACACCTTACTAGATTCATCACCAAACAATCTCGAGTATGTCAGTCTTTAATCATTGCGAACACTAATGAAACTTGCAGGCCACTACTAGAGTCTGTGCTGCCTAGGAGGAAACCGAACGTCTCAGTCGGTTCAACGCCGAGATCCTCGGGCATCACAATCCGGCCCAGAGGAGCGGAAGGATGCTAGTAACAAGTTATACAATACAAAGTCTTCTGCCAGTGTCAAGCGGAGAAGCACTTACACCACCACCACGGGCAAAGGAGTAACTAGGAACGGCCCGCGGACGTCACTACCGGCACCTAAGTTCAAGGGACACGTCCTACATAACTATTCTATCCGACGAGAGATGAATCTCTACCTGATTCGTTAGAAAGTCGGCCACGTCATCCTCAATTCCTGCATATGAGCGATCGAGACACAAGGTCTTCGTACACGGTCAAGGCTCAGACTAGCTCACCAGTTTTATCTTCCGCCTACTGTGACCGATCGATCGACGGAGGCTCTCTGCCATCGATGCCATCACCTGGACACTGTTTGATATCTTGGCGGACACATGTCCATCTGACCAGGTGATAACTGCCTAGAAAAAGGAGAACCCTGATTCCACGGCATCAGTCACATCGAATGCATTCAGATGCTTTCCATGTCCTTTGTGTCGCCTGACATCTACGAGCATCACGTACCTTTCCAAGTGTCTTATGAGCATCAGTGACCCTGAGAACGACCATGAAAGTCAGCTTGTGTTGGCCCATGTGTGGGCGATCGCGTATGCAATGCTGGATATGCATCAATGCATTGACCAACCGATGGAAGGTTGTACCCAAAGTGCATGTGCCAGTGTACTATATAGTACCAAGTACTGACTCAATTACCTAAGATTCAGATTTAGACATTCGTGAGTATGTAAATCAACTTGGACAGTCACGGTTGAACGTTGTTACATAAATAACGTTGAGTTTCTACTAGATTGCAACTTTTCAGCAATTTCGGAAGACTTGGACACCTTGCAGTATACCCATGGAGCGTCCATTACCAGTGGAAAACCTTAGCTTTCTTTCGACCCTGCCTCAGCCCGATATGATTACATGCACTGCCCGCGATAACGCCGACCATATAAAAATATAACTTGGAGTGCCCGCTACCTCTAGCCCTCATTGCTGTGTCACCGGGCCGCTCCCTGTTCGCTGGTTGCAAAGCTCGAACCCTCGTAGCTGTCGCTGTGTAGGTGCCAGCGCCAGTGCTTCAGCCTTCGGCTTCCCTTGTCCATCTCACTCCCCTCCATCCCCACGGATCATTCGTTGCTCGAGAGCTTACAGGTAAGTCATTCAACCAATGACAAATTCTAGTGATGAGATGCTATGATCAACATCAGAGTCGTCCCTGTTAGTACCACATGCCGCGCAAAGCCAAAGGACGTGCCCCCCATGTCAAATCAGCTCCAGCTGCCGCCGATCTTCGGGATTGTCTGTGCTTGGTTTGTAGACAAGTTGGCCACCTCGTAAAGTCGTGCCCTCAATTCCTGCAAGAGAGACCTCAAGATGACGAGCTCCCAACGAGAGCCTGGACCCCATCTTCTCCTTTCAACCACCCCTTCCCTCCAAACAGAGCATCTGCACCAGTGTTATGTCAGAGATGCACCCAGCTCGACCAGCGGTTCGATATCTTGGCAAGGATGCATTTGTCCGAACGCGATCAATACATGGAAAAGGTGAAGAGGAGGATGACCCCGATACCCCCTCTCGGCCCTGTGATTTCCATCCGGCTGATATCTACGTGCCCTCTGTGTCGCCTTATGTTCGACATCACCTACCTCTCGAGCAATGACCTCCAGAGCGTTCGTAACCCCGAAAATGCAGATGAGGGTTGGCTAGCGCTGGTTCCAGCATGGACGCTCGTGCATCTCGATCCAGCTCAGGATGTATGGCCGAAGAAGGAATGGGGTCCGCATGCGATTTGCATATATACCGCAGTGACGCGGGCGAGATCTCGTTGGCAGCCTCAGATTGGTGTCCATTCGGGTACGGATGCGATTGCAGTGATGGATATTGGGGAGAACGGCGCAGTAGATGCCCCCGTCTTGGGCGTGAAGAAAGTGAACCTGCAGACGCCCAACTACGGCAGGATCGAAGAGTGGTTCCGTCGCTGCGATACACTTCATCACATAACATGCCGACCTATTGTATCGGAGAGTTTGAAGAAGATCAAACTCGTTCATGTCGAGACACGCCAGATCGTCATGTATCCATCGGACAACTGCGACTATATCGCGCTCAGTTACGTTTGGGGAGGTGTGGTTCAACCGAGTTACAAACTTGGAGACATTCTGCCGACCGTTCCTGCGACACTTGAGGATGCGATGGTCGTGACTCGCCATCTCGGCAAACGATATCTCTGGGCGGACTCACTGTGCATTGATCAGGGAGATGGGGCAGAAAAGAACGTGCAAATCCCGCTGATGAGCGCTATTTATACTGGCGCCTGGGCAACAATCGTCAACGTCGCTGGTCACTCCGCTCAAAGTGGATTGCCCCGCGTAGGTACACTAGAAGGCGTCACACCCCAGCTGTCTTGCGAGATCGGGGGGAAAGTGCTATTGTCCTTGATGCCCCCACTGAGAACGCAGATCTCGGAGTCGCTTTGGGATACGAGAGCATGGACCTTTCAAGAGGGGTTGCTCTCTCCTCGGTGTCTGTTCTTCACGAATCATCAAGTTTATTTCGAGTGCAATCTGGTCCAGTGTTGCGAGTCCATCGATGATTCCCATTCTGCTTTCCATCTCTTATCCGACGACGCACGCGAAGCATCTTCTCGCGGTGCGCTTCACTCACCGAACGCGTTGGTATTCTCAGATCCCGATGAGGAGTTTGATGGGGGCGTCCTGAGAGATCCCTTCCGACCCATTTTCACATCGAAGAGAAAGGGCATCAGTGAAAGTTTTCGCATCTGGAAATACGACCAGCTCGTGCACAGCTATACAGAAAAGAAGATGTCTCTGGACAGCGACGCTCTCAATGCGTTTTCTGCCATCTTGACACGCTTCCAAGAAACGCATTACAAGAAGGGATTCGTCCATGGCCTTCCTGTGGAAGACTTACCTACGGCTATACTCTGGACTCACGACGATGAAGTTGAACCACGTCAGCGGGATGACTTTCCATCGTGGTCATGGGCGGGGTGGGAAGGTGTGGTGACGGGTGCCGCCTACTCATGTGTGCGTGGGACGACCAACAAGTTGAGGGATGCGGAAGAGCAACACCTGCCGCCTTTGCGCATCTGGAAAGCTGGGTATGACGCCCATCCAGAGCTGTTATATGATTTCAGCCCGATACTCGAAAGTCAGGGCACGCCTGCAGACGAAGCAAAGGAGGAAGATGAAAGAGGTGAGGATGCCGCGGACATGGATGAGGAAGTAAGCACACACCCGCAGAGCGATGGCCGACATTCTCCACAAGAAGGCTCGGATTCTTGGGAAGACGTGAGTGATCATGGCGACGGTATGGTTTTGTATTGAGACTGGGAGTTATTGTGTCTCATTAACGTTAGCTCATGCAGACCCCGAGAGCATGGATACGGTCCAGAATGAGGGCGGTCTTGACTCTTCGTCGGAGTCCCCGCTGACTGGTAACGAGGATAGCGGTAAAGATAGCCATGCGGAGGACAACACAAATTTTACAAAATATGTTGGCGAAGATGGTAATGCTTCCAATATCGTTCATTGCACTCTTTTCCGACACATTGATCGTTCAGGGCCCAAGAGGAACCCGATCATTGCATTCGCAAGGACGATGCTTGAAGAGACCCCATTGGTTCCTCAGATGCTCCGTCCCAACGAGCTTCTCGTCCAGGGGATAATTTTCAGACTTACCTTCAAGAAACTTGGGTCAGAATATCAAGACCCAGACGACTGTGCGGAATGGTGCCGCATTAAAGTTAGGGACAAATGGCAAGATAATTGTCTGATACTTTATGGTCACAATCGTGCGAAGCTGGCTGCAGAGCGGGAAGGAAAGGAGCAAGAATTTCTGCTTTTTGGACGCACACAGTTCGATTCCGCGCTGATGCTGATTGACCGGGATGGCGAAACAGCGAAGAGAGCAGGAGTGGCAAGCCTGGTGAATCTCAGTGCTCAAGATTTGTGGGCGGTTGCCAAGCCGGAGGTAGAGTTGATCAAGCTGAGGTAGAGGTGCGTGTACGAGTAGGTCAGTCACTTCTGTGTAACCGGTAAGTAGAGTATGACCCACCGGGGAGGAAATCACTACATTTTTTAACGGCTAGTAACCTGGCTGGCATTCAACTTGGGCGGCATATGCCGAATAACAATAACTTAGCCTATGCAGACTTTCCGACCAACCTGTCATTTCGCCAAAGTGGCTGAAATTTGACCCCCGGACACTGGTTTGGGGAGGGGGGTCCTAGGGAGTTCGTGTCGTCCGGCTGGCTAACGCCCGCCTCTTGGCCAGCCACCTGAGAACGAACGACTCCTACAACAGCTAGGAAGCCAAACCATCACCCACTGACATTTCAGTACAAATTCAACTCAACCAACAATCGGTTGGGAGCCAGACAAAAATATGGCCTGGCGCGGTGCTAGCTCACACTGATAAGTTTGTGGGTACTAGTACTTGCCTACACTGGATGATCCTAAGATAGTAGGCGCTAGCCTTTGACTTCTCTCTGTCTAAGTTGTTGGTCTTGTTCGGTCTTTCTTTTAGACTAAGCACTTCAGTGGATTGGACTCGGTTCAGGAAACTACTATCGATGAAATTGTATCGGTTTCTCAACGACTTATCAACACACTAGTTGCACATCTTGGTCGCGAAGGTGGCGAAGCTGTCGAGATCTCCCGTATTCAGCTGGCTGGAGACCTGCACAAGATTGTCGCTACTTCTCTAACTATTGTGGAAACCCTCAAAAAATCGCTAGACTATAGGGATAGGACCCCGATGAACGTCTGAATGACTGGCTTTGAACGAGTCAGGAACCTACTGCGTGCAAGAATGTACTGAACTCGATGGCCAAACTGGTCGGAGTGTATGAAGACAAGAGTGTATAGAAATGGCTCCCCATGCTACCTTTCGCACTCAGCCAGGACCAAGTAAAGGAAGCTATCACCCTCTTTACCGAACGTCTCTCATTTCTTGCTTACTACAACAGATGTCTGGTACGTGTCTTAGCATCTAGGTGAATCTATGACCAACTATCTTCAGGAACCATGATGTTGATAGTAGTATAGATAGGCTGTCTCCTGCCGTATTTCTATTTCGCTATTCTGTGCTACCATCTTTCTTTCCTCCTGTCTTACTTTCTGAAATTCTGTCAACTTTGTGCACTTCCCATTGTCCTGTTGTCCTGCTATCTTCTCATCCTGCCAGCGTTCCATGTGGTCTTGCGTTCTTGTTCCTCTTAGCCTAACTTCAGTTTCTGCTAGTATCGTCTCCGTTCGTCACTACTGGTGCCGGGGCATCACGTTTTGTGTAAGCATTTTAATTTACATGTCCATCTGCCATATACTACTATTGTCGTTATGTTAGACTGTGGAACTGTTGCATGATCACTTTAAGGTCCTCGAAATGGACCCGCGATGGGGGAATAGCAGTCTGATTGTTGTTCGACCTATACGCGTTTCTGCTGATACTGCATGTCCAGCGTGTCATATCGAACCGCCGACAGATTCCATCGTCTACAAAGCGGCATCGTCGTGAGGGCTCACCCATACGGGAACAAACCCCGAGAGAAACTCACGAAAGGAGACGCAGTTGGACCGTCGAGGATCGATAACTCTTCGGGCGTGAAAGGGAGTCGCGGAATGACCAATGCCCGAAGCGGGACGAGCAAAAGAATGATGACTGGAAATCCAATTGCAGCTAAACCAACACCAAGTGTTCGATCAGCATTTGAAATTCTTGAATGCAGGATGACTGGATCTCTCGCACATACCTATCGTTTGTGTGATGGCAAATGTCGCACCGAAACCGATGAGCTGGATAGCAACGAACAGGACCAAACGTGATTTTCTGACTTTTCGGAGGGGCTCGTCGGAAGGGGTGAGCGATTTGTCCGTGAGGAGGTAGAGCAGTTTTAGGGTGATGCCGTTCCCTTTGAGGGCGTCTACACCCATGTACCAGCTACGGTACATGCTCAGTATTCAGCCATGACACGAATGACGAAGAAAGGAAGACTCACAAGAGCCCTGCGAGCACGCCTCTCGGGATGAGATGGAGAAGGTGTAGGAACGGCCCGCTAAGAACAAAACAGAGTGTACCTTGAGCAAGATTCGAGAGCCGCTGCTCAACTACGGCTACTGGAACCACTGGTGAAGCTCTGCCATCTTGTTTTTCTTCTATACGGGTAGATGTGACGGGGCTTCTTCTTCCAGGTGACTGTTTCTGCCCTTCCTCGCCCGAATTCTTCGACGGACAGCCCATGATAACGAGGGAAGCCGTATGGATGGGCGCTTGAGGGATTAGTCCATTCGGAGCGGGTACGCCGATCAGTCCAGCAATGAAGGTCGTAATCCCTAGCAGGAAAAAGTCGTAGTGAAATCCCGGAGGCTTGCGCAAGGGGAATTGGGAGCCCTGCGCTATCAAGGACTAAGATGGAGATTAGCCTCTTCATAGAGGCAAAGCGAGTGGTCGGGCGAACATACCGAGACATTATGGTCAAAAAAGAATAAAATCCACAATACGATGCCAAATGGGAGAGCGATGCCCACCCATTTTCCATCGAGTTCCCAGAACTTGACGAGCCAAGCTCTTCCATTCGCAGCTTGGAAAGCACCAGTAACTGGAAGAGTAGTTGGGTATGCAGTACCAAAACGTCCCCAATACGCCATAGCAGACGCAGCGATAAGAGATATTGGCATGCCATAGTCTGCAAAGAAAACACGGACAATCCGATGGAAATAGGCTGTCTTTGAGAGTGCTTGAAAAAGGAAAGAGAGGACGAGCATGAGAAGTGCCAAAATGATGGCGACGAACGCGCCATCGCTAGTGTCACTGAACTGGCGGGTGATAACCTGTACGCCGTATTGGAGGTAGACCCACGAAACATAAAATCCGAACGTATCGCAGGAGAAGAGGGTGACATATTTCAAAAAGTTACACCCTATGTGTTGCGCATGAGATCCTAACTCGAATGAGGACTACCGGACTCACAGTTGAGCGTAGCAGTGATCCAATGGATGATGGCTGCCCAGAGGTATACCCAACCGACAAACCAAAGGTAATTGGGTGGGTTGGGCTGCTTTTCTATGATGTCATAAATTGTCTTATTAAAGACAGTAATGGGACCTGGAGATAAATTTTTGTGAATTCGTAGGCAAAGAGCTTTGCCAGCAAGAAATAATGCGAATGTCACGCGAATGTTGCCTACCAGTTACACCAGCAATAGTTAGGGGCTGTGCCCCAAAAATGGAAAATATGAACGCAGCCATGAATGAGGATATGAGGACCTCCGCAACTCCATATTGTTGGGTGGTTTCTATTAGATCCAGAGAAAATGCAATTCCAGGCAGGACGCTACATTGCGAGTCAGGTGTCTAGCCAACGGATAGTACAAAGATAAGAAACATACTTTGCAAAGAATATCAGAGTGGTTGCTGGAACGACTCTATAATTCCAGGCGTCGGTCCAGTCACTCATGTACCATGGCGAACGGGCACGGATGTCTTGGAAAATGCCGGCACCAAACTTGCGAACGAGCTGTGGGAGGAAGAATTGCCTGCGAGGAGCCGTTGTCAGTGTCACAGGTATGCCAGCGGAAGGAACCCAAGATGGGTCCCCTTCTGATGGGCTCAGCGACAACGCTGTAACGGTTGCCCTAGTTAGCCGTGCAGTCGCTTCGTACAGTGACATGAAGCTATTCACCCATTAACAAATACGCAAATAGTGAATAATGGCGACGACAAACCGCCCGTCGCAAGTGCGTTAAAAAGACGATGAATGCTTTTTACGAATTTCCCATGCTCACCGCGTTTTAAGAGTTTCATAACAGACTAGGATATAGCCTCGACACCATCTGTTTGGTGTTACCCTCGACCAACCTTGGGACTGTTTCAGGAAGCGCCTGCTTCGCGTGTCAGCCCAAACGCTTCCTAAATCGAAACGGAGGGTTTCGTGACTATAGGATCCTGCGTGAGCTTGGAAACAACTTCTCCAGTGCGGTAATTTCAAGTTCAATCGCATGATGGAGGCCCATCATCTAGATATCCATACCGCAATCTGTGAGTCTTTTTCATAAATCTCATCCAGGTCTCGGGCGTAGTATCTATAATTAGAAAAACGTACATGAGTCACTGATCTGAGTGTGCCGTAAACCTGTAAATCAGCACAGCCACGCGGGACGGAGGGCAGGGCAAATTTGGGGCGCTGCGGCACAGTACTAGTCTCGAGTCAAAACCACCACCACGAACTACTGGCCCAGTGACTATTTGGTGGTACAGCCCCGTACTAATCTACCTGCTTGTCTCTAACCTGGACCACTCAGGGGTTACTGCTTTGGGCGGGTTATGTAAGCGGAAATTTTTCAAGCTCTCGTCGTCCACACTTGCCATGAGTCGTAACGCAGCCAGTCTAATTATCAATGCCTACTCAACCCATTGCTCGGCTCATCATGGATAGTGACGTCGGGGCCGGCGGGCCTCGAGGATGCCCACGGGTTCTCAATGAAGGAAAGACGTTCGGAGATTTTATCACATTAGCATGTGGACCCAGTCTGCGAGTATTCTCTTTTTCGACTGAAGTTCGAGCTGTAACGTTTGGCAGGAAATGTCCAAACAGCAAATATGTCAAAACATTGCTCACAATACTTTGTACATGTCTCGGCCGAGCGACGTACGCAAGTAACAAGGTGCCAGTCGTGTTATCCAAGTCCGAACTATGGTGATAACGATGTGGGTGAACAAGATTGATCGGATCTGTCAAGGGTGTCGGTGGGACTCGTGCCTGTTTCTCTGCAGCCATGACGGATTGTGATCCATGGAGCGGGTCTGAGCGAGTCCGCCTGAAGCTTCGGGGAGGTGTAGGATATATAATAGATCTGAATTGTGAATAAAAAATAATATATATCCCCAATTGGTAACATTTTTTGAAGACGAGAAATGAATGAATCGCCTGGCGACGTTTTCCTCCTCGCCACTGCCAGCTCGTGTCAAGTTCACATATCCGCACGAAGTTTGCGCCTATCGAGTCCTCGCGGTTCCAGCGCGTCTTCATTGTGAGTCTTATCGTCTTCGTCGTGTGGTTCGCGTCTTGTTTCGGTCGTATCTGATCTCGTACTTTGTTTGCCACCATACGCCCGTTTAGTGGGACTGGTTTCCCCGCAGTATCTGCTCTTTCCAGAGTCCACCTACGCACGGTCGAACGGCGAATGGCTCTTTTCTCTGCTCAATCCTCTTATCTTTGACCAATTTCATTTCGATCATTCAGAGGCGTGCTTCTCCGCCGTGGCGACAGTCATAATCTCTCCCTACCCCAGCGCCGCACGCACCCGTACCCGCACCACTCTTTTCCGTTCCATTATCCCCCATCATGGCCTCTGATTTACTGCAAGTTCGACGTCGCCCCACAAGGGCCAAACTAGGAGACTCGCAGCGCGACTCTAATGTCGTTCGAGCGTCTGTACTCGAGACTGCTCTCGAACTCGGCTTCGGCCAGAATTCGACTGTTGCAGATTGGATTTTCAATAACCCACTCTCAGAGGAATCGGAGGATCTCCATCTCGAGCCAGACCAGCAAGGCAAACTCGAAACCCAACCAGAACCAGCTCCTGATATCGCGGAGGTGTGTATTACAATTTTTTTTTCATCCTAACCCCCATTCCATCCCAACTACGGTCCCGCTGATGTGAAATTCATTTTTTCTAGGCAATGACGCCCACATTCACGTCGGGCTCCAACTCCACATCAGATGAATCCTCTTCCCTTAATTCCCCGGGTAACAATGCTCCTAGTGCGGCCATCACAACCATCCAGGTACACATGCACAAGCCAAGTGTCACAGAGTCCCCTCACGTCCACTTCGATGACTTTCCCGCGGATCAGTTAAAGTTCTCCCCCTTCGCTTTAACCCTTCACGACGCGCATCATGAAGAGACCAGGGGTAACCCGTTGGGAAAACTCCCTGGAGGCACTGAGCGCTCGCACAGCCATGACGATAGCTTAAGCGGTAACCCTAGCCATGAAAGCCCTAGCCCAGGACCTGCTGACTCCGGCTACACCAGCGAAGGTCAATATCTCTCAAAAGGGAAAGCGAGCAAGGGGAAGGATAAACCTGGGAAAGTAAAGAGCAACAAGGGATCCAAACCCAAAGCCCTTGATGTCAACAAAACTGGCGAGAAAGACGCGGACACTGCGTCAGACGGCGGGTACCTTTCTGCGTCTTCAAACAAATCTCAGGGAAAATCGCCTAGCAAGGTCAAATCTCGTGCCATGGCTTTCTTCCGGAGGCGGTCGAAAAAGCCTGCACGGGGAAGTGACGATGAAGATGAGGATGGTATACCTCCTGTACCTGCGATCCCTGTCTTTCCAAGACCTTCGAGTCCGAGACCACTCGAACGTCGTGCGGCACCATCATCACCAACGCGATCGGGCTTTTCTCCCTTGACATTACATTTAACAAATCCGCCTGCATCCCCTCCAAGGCGACGAGTGAGCAAGAGTCCACCACCTGTTCATGCAAGAGCTGCATCTCCGCAGCGATCGGATCACTTATTCGCCCCTCAGCGGCCTGCTTCGTCGCCGGTTGTATCAGCATCCACTCCCAACGTACTAACTCCTGCCGCTACTGCTGCGACATTCCCTCTTCCGCCTTCTATGCCAGGTACTCCTCTCTCAACTGCTTCTTTTCCTTCCATCTCGACGCCGTCGACACAGCCCTGGGCAGGGCCAGGATCGACCCCGAAATCATCTCTTACAGTTCAGTCGTCTAGGCAGCACCTTAGTATCCCTCCGCCCGCTCCTCCACCCACTCTCCCTCTTCCTCAGCCACCACCATCACCATCAACGTCACTCGGTGGGTTCTTGCCTCCTTTTCCCGCAACACCAACGACACCATCCAGAAGAGGCGCCCCTGCACGTCCGATCCCTGTTGTGCCGACGACCCCAGGATCGACACAGCCGCTGACTCCACGCAGAGTTGCATCTCCCTTCAGACCTCTTCTGTCTCCTAGGACATTACCTACTGCTCTGCCACATAGTCGTAACGGCGAACTGCCAAACGGTTCCGAAGTTGATCAACTCTATGGCAAGGAGGTCACTGCAAGACAACGACCTGGAACAGCTGTCTCGGCTAGCTTGGGAAGCACGCCTGCATTCTTGCAACGGAGGATCCAGCACGGCCCACCTCCGTCCCCGCGGCACCCCCCTCCTGATGCACCTTTGCCTCCATCGCCAAGTCCGGCCACGAATACACGGCCACGTACCCCGATTGGGCCACCTTCAAAGTTCCATGAGCATTTTTCGTCTGTATCCTCGGTGCCATTGTCACAAATTCTGTCAACACCCACGTCCATGAGTCCTTCACCAAGCACAGCTACACTGTCCGAGTCATCTTCCGGGCCCTCTATACGATCGTCACATATTTCGTCCGCTTCAG